>JAKSZP010013305.1:0-158014 GCA_022478985.1 Massospora cicadina | reverse complement strand
ATATATAGTCTTTGAGGGGGCATGGTCTCAGTGTGGGTATTGACCCTCAAGTTCAGCAAGTTCTTACTAAAGTCTCAGAGGAGCTGAAGCCTTTGATTGGGCAGAGGAGGACCCTTAGTCTCTCTCTTTCAGTTTTCATTGGCATTTTGACCTATTTTATTACTTTATAACAATGGTCTGATCCAAAGTTTTATTTATTGACAACTTCTGAAATTTAGAGGGAGTTTCAGGTAAATATTGGTCTTTATATAGACTCTTTAATCATTTTCCAATAAAAGGACCAATAACTATTCTAGTTACTATATGGGAAGCACCCCCTCGCTCTCCATATTTTATATTTCTATGTCAATGAATAGAACCTGAGTTCCATTAAGTATCTGGAGAAAATAAAAAATGCTTAAAATTAGCTGCAGAGAAAATCATACTCTAATGCGCTGGCAAAAAATGAAATCTCAAAAGCGTAATACCATAAAAGGTTGAAGCTTACCTAACTTTGCCTTAGGGTAAATGGTTATATATTATAATCTCCATGAGTTTTGATGGACTAGTAAGCTAGAGAAAATGTGGGTTGGTCCCTTTGAGATTACTCAGAATAAATGTGCTAATGTTTACACTCAAAAGTTCCACCAATGGTTATCTTATTTAAGGTTAGGGTGAAAGCTAACTTACTAAAAAATTACCAGCAGCGGTTTTGCTTAATGCCGCTATCAATGACCTAATATACCTCTCTCCTTTTTGCTCTCAGACGTTTGGCAAGTGGTGGAAATGTTGGGATTTGGTCTGGCCAAAAAAGGATAGACTGTATAAACACTTATTATACATATATAACTAATATGCAAACAGAATTATGATTGATTATTTTTCTTCAGAGGCAGTAATAATCAATGGAATTAATTTGTTATAGTTCTCTTGGATTGCCGCCCCTATATTTTAAAGTGGTTATAATCAATATAGCATTTACAGCCATGTCAAATAGTAGTAATAATTTACTCTGAAATTGCTTGGCCGCATTGCAGAATTAAATTAGCACCTATTCCTAACAATAATTGTTTTTTGCCACCTCATTAATGCTAAACCCTAAACTACTAATTCCCACCAATTACCTTGTCCCAGCATCAGTGCATAATAAAACTACTTATTTTATGATTACTCCCTTGCCTTAGCGCTGCCATAAGCGCTTTGTTAATAGTGTTTTAATTAATTATCCTTCGCCATTCATCAGAATCACATTTAGTAGGAAGATTGCTACTGAGGTGCAAATACCCAAGGCTATAACTGTAGTTTCTATGTCATTTAAAAATGTGAAACTTTTTGAGATTCCTAGTGTAATTAAGTAATTAATTGTCTTGCATTAATAGGAATTTATTATTTTAGTTGTTGTAATGAAGAGACTGCGTTTAGGAAATCTCTGGTCTTGTCATGGGTATATTGACCTACACCTACAAATAAACCCCTATACAAATACTAAGAGCCTCTAAGTCACTGTCAAAACTCAAAAACTACAATGTGCATATTTTAAGATAAGGTTCTATTATAATACAAAGAGCATTAAACTTATATAAAAAGGATTCTGGTTCATAATTATACTTTACATTAGCGAAATTTAACCTGTGAAGTTGTGATATGACGCCATAGCGCTAATCTTTAAATTTAGACCTACGCTTACTTATAAATCCATTACTAATCACCCAAATCCAAGCACTTCATATGGCAGTGGTAAACATAGTTGGAAATTTTTATCCAGTTTTTATATTATCATCTTTCCATCTAATGGTGAGTCTTGATGCTTTTTTGAAAAAATGTTTTCTTCTTTGTTAGGCCTGGCTTCTATGATAATCATGAGAACTACATTTGTGCTTTTTTACTATGTTTTATTCTTGATATAATATATGAATTAATATTAGTTATACTTTAAATTTCACTTTAATCATGACAGTTATTGATAAGATTGTGTACTTAAGGCTCTTAAATTTAAAATTAACCATCACTTATCAATCCTTATAAGGCTGATGAGATATCAGTTCTCCTAATAGGTTCTGTGGCAATGACAAACATAACTTTTCACCAAGAGTATAGTTTTTAAGCATATAAGCTCCACTTTTATCTGTAAATTCATATGATCATCAGGTTCAGGAAGTTATAATTGTTATTACTTTATTTTACAATTAAACCATTTAGACTATTATAATTAAAATTGGCATAAAGCTACAATATTGCAATATTGTATGACGTAATGGATTTTATCCTAGGGATCATCAAAGATTTGATATATACCACAATATATAGCGTCCAGAGGATAAGAGATTTCTAGATATAAGATATAGCGGTTTATTGATAAAGTTAAATAGTCGCTATTATCTATTAAATATTCTTATGAGTAAAAGCCTTAGAATGACTTATTCTTTGAAAAGTGACATAACACAAAAGTCTTTAATAACATCAATTTTATAAAAATTCAGCTCTTGGAGGAGGTTTTAGTACACCCACTAGCTATTCTAAAAGAATATGTTACAAGAAATAGAATTTAAAATGTCTATTAATTAGATGCACTTATCATTTTACAATCAAAAGAAAAATTTTATCATTGTACTAGCTGATAAAAAAAGACTTCGCTGTTACTCAGGAAGAGTTATCACCCACCTTAACATCCAGTATACCGCTGGTATAGCATTTGAGAAATTTGTAAGTGATGAAGAGGTAAATGCTAATACTATCCAGGTAATCTAAGAAAAGGACCATATAGTTGATAATTAAAAACGCAAACTTATTTTTAGAACTTTAGATTTAATAATTTTATTACAAAATAATGAAAATAGAAAATGGAGTGACAGAATAAATTTTAGGGCACTGCTGCTTTATAAATACAATAGGAAATAAAGAGTGTACATTAGGGCCACTAATCCTCAATGCTAAGAGAGTCCAAGAACTAAACATCATAAAATATAAAAAAATAAATACAAGGGTTCAGATAGATTATTCTCCTTCTGTTTGGATTACTAACAATAATGTTACAATTTTGGCCTTGACATGGCCAAGCAGGAAAACTAGACATTCTGTGGGGCGCCCATAGCCAGGGAAAGTAGGGCCAATCCACCATTAAATAACTGATTTTTATATGACTAAACCTTTTGGGGATGGGCTTGTTGTTCCATAAGCTAAGTTAAAAGTGGGAAGAAGGCTCTCAAACCCAAATTACAAACAATTAATATGATCATGTTAACATCGATGAATCCCCCTTGGGTTGGGACCATCTAGTACTAAAAAAAATATGATCATGTTAACATCGATGAATCCCCCTCAGGTTGGGACCATCTAGTACTAAAAAAAATATGATCATGTTAAAGGGTGGTTAGCTGAACAGGTAAAACTGCTTCCACCCTAAGTGAAGGTTTTGAGTTCTAAACCTGTACTGGCTAGAAAAATTCTCAGTGTGGTATATTTGTCCCAAGGTTGACCCACCTCAAATAATTTTTTATTTTTTATAATATGATCATGTTAATTATGGCCTCCAATTCTTGGAAATTTTAAACCCAGTTCTAGGAGGATGGAACTCTAAGGGGGGCGACAAACTACCTGCTGGTGGGGACCTCTGGCCTCCACCACCTCCCTGCACAGCCCTTTAATCCTGCCACCAACTCCTTTGTGATAGGAAGGATCAAAAGGGAGGAACCTTCAGGTGATAGGCAGTAACCTACCGTCATCCACCATATGGGATATTTTTGCTTTGGTTATTAGGGGACAGAAGCCTTCCTAAACCCCCTCTTGGTTCTGTGCAAGAACACTTCCCTGTTTGGCGAATGTTGCTCCCTAAAACCTAATTATCCTTGTTTCTCTGAACATGAGGTGCTCCGCCACCTGAAACTTAGTCATCCCGCAATTATTGTTCTTTTGGTAGCTTGATGGCCATAATGGCTGCAATCTTATGGAGAGGATAAAAAGCTGTGGGGTGGATGCTTGGAATTCCTCAACCAGTTTTTTGCGGTTAGCCCAATCCCTGGCACTGACCAATCTGTTTTTAGATCTAGAATTACACTTACAAGCAACTGGTACTTAGCAGAGAGGCGGAATTGTCAAAAAGCCAGAATGGCTTCCACCTCAGCCTTCTGAGAGCCCCTTCACTAAAATTGCCTCTGGTGTGAATGGGATCACCCTTAAAATGGGAAAATTGAGAAGTATGGAAAACGTTTGTGTTTCTTCCATTAGGAGGTGAGCATCAGGTGGTAATCCCCGTTACCAAAGTGCTTTTCTACTACATGGGTTCTGAGCACTTACTTGCAAGCTTCCATTAGGGGACTCACATCCTCAGGTGCAGTTATCCAGCATAATTAAGAAGCCCTCTTTAAACTCATGTGCAGGAAGGCTCTTTTAATCTGCAAACTTCTTTTAGTCAGAGATGACCTTAGTTGAGTACACCTACACTAGGTTTTTGGCTTCCCAGATTTTCTGCAAGCATTCTTCAGTGGTAATAACCTCTGATTTAAGATGAGGGCCAATTTGAAAAGAGGGGTTATGCCCCAAAGTTTTTTCATAAGAAGGAGAAACTAATGGAAAAGTGGATTGTAGTATTGTAGAGGAACTGTGCCAAGTAGATATCAGACCCCAAGTGTTCTGTACAGCAGTGGCATAGAAGCGAAGTACTGCTCTAAGATCTTGTTGACAATTTCCAACTGCCCATCAGACTAAAAGTGATATATTTTCTAGAGCGGCATGGCTTAATCTTCATAGTGGCTAGTAAAGCACTCAAGAAACAGGTTGTACAAAAAATCCCAATCGTCCACCACCTCCAGAGGTAAAGTGACCATGGAAACACATAACTGACAAAAAGCTAGGCTTTTTTCTGAAGAGATTACTGAAGTACATGGGTAAACAAAACTTTCTATACTTTTCTACCACAACCATTATAATATCAGACCCATTTAACTAGGTAGTTTGACAATAAAGGCAACAGATGTTAAAGTCCATGGGCCTTCCGCCTGTTGCAAAGGATTCAGCAGACCATTTTACCTGTAGGTCTAATTCATCCAGGTGCAAGTTAATGTTATGGAAACGGCAGAAGAAGTTTAGACTGGCCTGCCAGTTGGGATGTGTAAGCACCCAAAAAGCAAGCCAGAATGCCAGAGGCATTGCCAACTGAATGACTTGATATGGAGATGGGCATTGGGAAATGATAAATTGTTGGTTTAACACAATAGTGAGAATGATCCCAACAATGAACTACAATGAGCCCACTCCTGACCCAGGGGGCCTCACTGCAGGGGGTGGGATCACAGAAAAAGTTTCAATAAATTCATTGGTATATGGAGTCATTAAGCTGGGGAGGCGAGGAGATGGATTCTTTCTTGCAATTGGTGGACATAAGGCCACAAGATCCCCATGTACTGTTGCTGGAAGTTCATGATAATGGGGCTATAGAGCCAAAAATATTGGACTCGCTGAATCCAATCAATGACAGAGGGGGCCATAGTGACCATAAGTACTGGTAGAGCCCATCTGGTATACAGACCAATGGGCCACTAGGGAAACGCCATCAGGGATGCGGTCAGAAGGAGTAATACAATAAAGAAATTGTTTGGTTTTTTGGCAAAATTTTTATTAAGGGAAAAGAAAGAAAATTGACCAACAATTTTCTCAGTGCTATGCAACTGATTAAATAGTGGTCAATTAGGGTAGTGACAAGCTGGGATTGGGACCCTCAATTTCGACCTGACCAGTGAATTATTCAGGAATGGGCAGGTTTATTCCTTGAGAATTGACATCAAAAAATTTGGTGGTGGGCTGAGTCACTGTCAGTTTGACCTCGAACATCCAAACTGAGGCTTGGCTACATTTCCAATGGTTGGCGTGATGGCGTTTGGCCCAATGAATGATGGGAATCCCCCAAGGCCACCCCACATAGGATTGGGTCCATTTGGTTGGTAATGGGTTTGGGACGCCCAACCCGCCTCCACTCAGTCGCGTGGCTTTTTGTTTGGTCAATGGCATCACATCAGCTGCAATGCCCAAATTGTCAACAGGGGACTTTGAACCCTTGTTGATGGCATCCGATGCTATAGCCTGCCCATTGAGGATGATCCCTGATGACTTTGGTAGGGAGATGATTTGTTTGATCAACCTATTAATTAATTGAAACCATTGAGCATTCCGGTCAATAACTCAGTCTTCATGCTTTTCCAGCCATTTGAGATCCGAGCATCAGCCAGATTACCACTCAAATTAGATCCAATTGATTTTAATTCAACAATCTTGGCACAGATTTCACTGATTCCCCATAACAGTTCTGCTGAGGTGAGTGTGGGTACTGGGGGTGGTATCCAAAGTGGAAGAGCTGTTACCCAGCACTCATCTACTACATGAGTGAGATCGCCCTGAGTAACGAGGGGTACTGCCATCCTCTTCGGTGTCTTCTTACTTGGGAATAGGAAAATGGCCCGATCAATGGTCAGAGGACATTCCCCAGGACTTACAGTTATGCAATCTGTAATCCATGTGATATCAATAGAGATAATTGGCAAATTAAATGACCTTTCCCATGATCAAAGCATTTTTTGTGACCCGTATGGATTACTGCTGAAGGGTCATGGTGTTTGAAGATTGCTTCATCATGAAGCCAAGGAGATACCCACACTCTAATCTGGAACAAATTCTCTCATCTTTCAGTGTATAATTAATTCATTATTGGACAAGTCTACCATCTGGCCAAATAATTCCAATTCTTCAAGTAGGGTATTTGACCAGACAACACACATGAACCTAATGGTACAATGGGGGCCCTAGCCACCACAGAAATTATGGGAGGATCAATTGTTAAGAATTGGAAAGGGGAATAAATGTTGTCAGTTTGTTAAGAGATTAATATGACTGGACAATAAGCCCCAAATAGCTGTGGCAGATTGTTAATGGTGGCCAAAACCAAATAATAGAATCTTTATTAGATTGCCTCAAATTAAGGTGATAAGGCAATGCTGAACTTGGGAAGGATTTATTAGATTGCCTCAAAATAAGGTGATAAGGCGATGGCGAATTCAAGAATAATAGACTCTTCTGGAGCCTCTCAGTTATGAGGATAACCAATTAGAATGTGATGAAAGAATAGCATAAGCCAAAGGGTCAGAATTGACCAAAGTCATGGATATTTAATCATGACAAGGAGACTAGGTGATGAAGATTTTTGGTAGGAAGCAGAAGAGATAGAGAGTAGAAGAAATCTGCAATATTGTAGTAAATAAAATGGTGTTGCTAAAGCTATATCTTCACATTTTATTAAATTTACCAAGTTTGTCTTAAGTCCGGCAATCTCCATATCATCTGTCTGTTCCCAGTGGGCTAAACCATGTGCAATCCTTACAACGTATAAAAACTATATTGCTAATTTTATATAAGTGTTATGCTTTTCTTTCCCATTACTATCACTTTTAGTAACACGATTCTATGCAATTTCTCTGAGATTGACAATCAACCAGGAATATGAGCAAATTTGTCTGCAACAATACTAGTTGGGCAAAAGTGGCCAGCACAAAAGGCCGAAGCCCTCCCAACCTGCCGGGGAAAAATGCCCGGTGGAATGTTGACACACCCTCCCACCAAAAAGGGTGAGTATAGCGCTGCACCCAGAGTTTTGCAATCTCTGCAAAAAATGGGCGCATACACTAAAATAGAACACTTTCAACCCCTGTCCTCCCTCGAGCACAGCCTTAGAATTATGGTCAGCAATACTTCCCTCAAATTGTGGGAAAAATGGGGGAGTCCTTCTCCACAACTTTCCCAAACACCATCTCAGTAAATTATAAAAATTTACATAGAGGATGGGTGGATGTCAGGTTCATGTCCGCAGAAGAAGCGGCAGAAGCAGCAAAAATTGTATTCTCTATAAAGATCAACAATGAAGACTGCACCATCCACATGGTGCGCACATGATGGAATGAGGCAAATGACCTATTCATCATATTTGACTGACTCCTGAGCACCGTGCACCATGATATCCTCGCAGATGAGCTCCGTGGGGGCCTCAAAGGTTATGGCATAATCAAACAGTTTGAATTTGAGAATTTCCCCTCCTGCCCCACCTGTGTACAGGGAAGGCAATAGACATTATAGAACATGATCAGGATGTGGTAGAGGATATATTCTCGTTCCACACACTGTGACCATCAACCTCCCCAATGGCAGCATATCTTGCCCCTTCCATATCACACCAGAACACACCCCACCTATCTGCAAATTCTGCTCAGCTATAGGCCACAAAGATCACATGTGCCCCTCAAGTGTGGGATTGAAGCACCGGAATTTTGTGAGGACAATATGGATGAAACAAGCCCAACTTTTGGCAAAATTAAGGACTCCACTTTTGCCTTCTATTGGGGCAAAAGAGCTGATGTCACTTTGGTCGAGCCCATTTTGTGCAAGGACCGCCATTGCGCACAGACTGCCTGCAAGCAGGCCGCGAGTTCCGCAGAGACCCAAACCCACACCACAATTTCCCCGGAACATATTCAGGTGGATGCCATGGCAGCATAGTGGAATAACCAATGAGATCCCCCATATATAACCCAATGCAACCAAAACGATAAATTTTTGGGCACAACTAATCAAACACCTCCAACCAAGTGGGAGCAGATCCACCTTGCACCACTGTGGATCCTCCCAGCCAATCATGTGTGATAAGCGATGATATGGAAGACATCTCAGCCAATCACAACGGGACACCACTTATGCACAAAACCCAACCACCCCAACTCCTAGTTTCTGCCCATCAAACCCACAGGCAAGCAGAAATTTTTTTGCTGATGGGGCAAAAGCCAACCCACGCCAGACCCAAACTCCACGGAGTAATCTGAGCCAGAAGAAACTGAACAAATCTAGTACTAAGACCGCCAACCAACACACTGGAACCAATCTGGCTAATTGGCCCCACACTCACAGTATGACCTGCAATAAGGAACTAGGTGACCTCAGTGGGTCGCCCCAGCGTTCCTGATGTGCGGACTACTGTAATCAACATAGGGACGCTCAACATCATGGGAGCCAAGGCCCCCACGTCCCGGGCCAAAAAAATGGATTTCCTTCACAATATCCCCGTGGACATCTTGGCCATCCAAGAACCCCACTGTCCACCAGGGGAGGAGGAGTCATGGTCAACCATGCTCCTTCCAGCCAAATCCTTTTGGACATACCACTGTGGGGTGGTAATTCAAATAAATTGTGACCCTCCAGTAAGTATCTGGAGCACATCCTTCCACCTGGAGGGACTGCTGCTTCTAGTGGACCTTGAGTGGAATGGAGAAAATTTTGCCGTGGCATGTGTATATGCCCCAAATGATCTAAACAACCGCCGAAAAATTTTTCTCTGATATCCTCTCAATCCCTTTCCCTGAGGCAACGTTTTTCGCGGGAGATTTCAACTGCTGGATTAACACCATTACTGACCACTGGCCCAAGTCTAAGGCTATACCCCGTGGCCACACAGAACTACGCATACTAAAGGCAATGCTGGGCCTATGCGACACCATTCCCAAACAAGCCCCCACCCTGGCCAACATGACGAGGCCCCACCATAACAATAACCAGCTGGTCTCAATGACCCAGATTGACTTGATGCTCACCCCTATAGACTTATGGCACCGAGTATCAGACTTTACAACAACAATTATCCCTTTCCCTGACCACCGGATGGTCTCGATAGCGTTATCATCCTCAGAAAAATACAAAAAGCCACCAACCTGGCACAGATTTTACCTGAGCACCATCCATCTTCTGGAGCTTAAACTTTGGATTGAGATGGTGCTAACAACACAGCAAGAAAGATGAACACCCAATGGGAACCCTATTGCTGAGTGGTAAATATTCAAGGCTCACACAACCAAGAAAGTCTGCCACCTGAACTCCAGAAAAACAGCTGCAATGTCCACGACAATCAACAAAGCTATCAGACGGCTTCAACACTTAGAAACAACACACCTCTTGAGGGATACACCCCCCAATGGGGCCGCCTGTGGTTCCAGATATCCACACAGGTACACTCCCTCTTTAGAAAACACCAGCATTAAATCAAAGTATGCTACAAATCAAAATACATTCTATCCGGAGAAATTCACATGGCCTAATTTTTCCACCATTTTAAACCAATTTCAACTTTGGCAACTTGCACACAGGTCCGCCAAGCAGATGACACACTGGCATCCACACCATCGGAAATATCAGCTGAATTACACCAATTTTACACTGACCTGTAAACGGCGGATTTTGCATCACCTAGAGAAACTGAAAAAATTTTATCATCCGCTAATATTGACACTATAGCTGGTCAACCAGACCTTGTAGCACCCATCACTAAAGATGAGCTATGGGAGGTAATAAGATCAACCCCGCGCAACAAATGCCCTGGGCCTGATGGCCTATCATATGAATTTTTCAGAAATATTTTGAATATATCGCACCAATACTGACAACTATGAATAAGTGCCTATAAGACACATCCCTACTACCTGGCGGCCAAGACATGTATGTGGTCACACTCTTCAAAAAAGGAGACCAGGCAGACCTAAACAACTGGCATCCAATAACTCTCACTAATACCAACACCAAAATACTAACTAAAATCCTAGCCAAACGTCTGGGTTGCATTGCTCATACAGCCCTCTCCCCCCATCAGTTTGGCTTCATCCCAAATCGCTCAATTTGGGATAACATCCACACAATTTCCAACATCTTCCAGGCTAACCCCACAGGCGCCCTTGCTTTCCTGGACTAAAAGAAAGCATACAACTGAGTGCACTGGGGTTACCTAGAACAGTGCCTAAAGGCTTTCAACCTACCACCCCGCTTTATAAACTGGGCGCTCCTCCTAACGCGCTCAGCCAGGTTTGCAATCAGAGGCCCAGGCTTCCTAACCGACACCATCACCCCCCAAAGGGGCCTTAAACAAGGTGACCCACTTAGCCCCCTACTATACAATTTTACCCTTGGCAACCTCCTCCGAATTGCAAACTCAAAGCTCACTGGAATCAGTTTGGAGGGACAACTACCAACCAAAATGCTAGCCTTTGCTGACAACTGCGTTGTTGGAGTCCCAAGCAATAGGGATGCCAGGGCGATTGAGCCCATTATTCACCAGTATGAGTCAGCAAGTAACGCCATGCTGAACAAACAGAAAACAGAGGGAATTGTAGTAAGCAAATTCAGTTTAAACTGGGCCCCACCCTCCCACCACCACACAAACCAACCAACCACACATCCAACCACAAAACAACGATCTAAGCTAGTAAAACCACTGTTTTTACCCTTTGCACACCACCCCGCCACCTACCCAGTCTGCCATCTGGGCATATGTCTCGAAGCTGGTGGATATGCACTTGACACCATCAAAACCTACATTTTGGACAACAATACAAAAAGAATTACATGTATGCGGAGGAGTAGAGCTAGTTTAACTGGAAGAGTTGTGTTAGCCAACTCCCTGATCTTGTCAAAGTTATAGTTTTCTGCCCACGCGATTCCCTCTTCCGCCAACTTTACCAACGAAGTCTACAAGCTCCTGCAGAACTGGCTATGGTCTGAATACCGCGTACCTGTCAGGCTGGAGACCATGTACGGCCCACAGAAGAAAGGCGGGATGGGACTGCTCAACTTCACGGAAAGAGCAACGCAAATCCTAGGCTCATGGGTAGCTCTCACAATGTCACCCAACCTACCATCCCCCCACTGGGATAAGGCAGCCCAAACCAATTTCGCAAGGGCACTTTATCTGAGGTCCCCCTACAACCCTGCAACTCTGATGAAGTACCTTGCAACACATCCAACCACTCTGGACCGCACAACACCAATCGGTATTTCAAACGCATCCTGTACAACCTAAGACAAGGGGATTGGAGCTTCTCCTATGCACAGCAATCCAAAGACATTCACCCTCAAACTGGTTACGTGCAACTACACAGGGGACAAACGGTGTCTAACGCGCCTGCCCCACTACCACCCTTTCCTATTTCCCGGATTGACTACCTAGACCACCAAGACGTCCCATATAACTTGCGCACCCAAAAACAGGTGTGGGACCTCGTCACCTGCCCCCTCTTATCCCCACAAGTGTGCTCCACAGTGAGGCGATACATGCGCCTTACGTTTAGAACAGCTGACCATAATTTCTCAATGTTAAAGACATGCGCCATCTGTGGCGGACTCAACACACTAGCACACCGCCTGGAAGAGTGCCCGCCATCCGCACATATCTGGGCCAACGTGATGCACTTGTTTCAACAATCACCTACAACCAAATTCCGACTATCCCGCGATATCCTGGCACTCAACATGGCCTCGCCTATCCCCCAGACACTAGGGGCTCTAATTGTGAGCATTGCAATATGGTCCATTCACACAATTACCCTCAACACCTTCAACGGGATCCTCCACAATTTCAACCAAGCCATCATCAGTTTCCACAGCCATTTGGCTGACCACTTCCAAGCCTGGCTGTTCGGCTCACTCCAACACAAATGGAAGAAATGGATGGGCAACTGGATTCCAATCTGGTTCCTCAGCTATGACATTGAAAACCTCACAGTCTTCATAGGCGGTACACCCTACTAGCCCCTGAGCTGCCATGCCACTTAAGATCTATTCACACACCACCCGTGGCCCCCCAGCCACACCCTAGTGTGCCAATTCGTATTTTTGATTTCCTTTGTTTTGCGCTTCTAACCCTCTTCTGTTTCCCACTTTCCTCTTCCCTACATATCGGATGTGTCTGTCCCCTGGTCGGCCATCCTCATATAAATAGAAAAATATATAAGTGTTACTCACTACAGGGGGCCCATTGCTCAACTACAACAATAAATTCTCCAGTTGCCAGCTATACCAAGTCAGGATTACACTAATGGGGAATCTTTACGGCACGCCACACCAAGTTCATGAGAATTAAACTTGTCTAAGATGCGATGCTCAAAAAGCAAAATGAGCTCCTACAGGAGCAGTATAATGCAATAGACCAACTCAAAAATGTGTCAATCCATCTGTAGATCCTTAAATAACAAAACAGGCAACTTGAAAATTGCCTGAAAAACACTACTGAACGTCTGCACTGTGCAGAGCAGAAGTTAAAATCACCTCCTACCCTCAGCACCCTCATTGGGGATTGGGTGAACATAAGGCCGCTCAGGAAGAATCATATTATAATTAATATGGGGCCATATTCCAAGCCAAGGAACTTTTTCCAAACTTGCAGAAAGCGTGAGCTACTCAACTTATGATGGCAGCTCTGGGAATGATTATGCTCCAACAAATCAAATACCCTTAGGTGATGGCCGTATTGCCCACCAAAGAGACCCATGCCACCCCTAAAGCATCAGACAAGCTGGGCGCCTCTGGGCCTACTGAGCCAGATCCTTGCCTATATTCCAGCTATGGTCTTCAGCCAATACTTCAGTATGCTCAAAAGGCTCGCAGTTTTGAGAGGGAGGAGAATTCTGTATCTATAAGCTGCCTCCATTCAACCGCAATGGAGATATCCACAGGTTCTTAAACAATTTGAATATGAAGCAGAAGGAGTTTCAAATTGGCATGAGGCTAAACTGCTGATATCCGCTCTGGATGTTGGATGCACAGATCAAGTTACTTGCTATCTTTCAAGAAGCTCCGTTACATACTAAGTGGTGAAGGATACTGTAAAGCGTTTGTTTGGGTGTACCACCAAGATGTTGCAGTGGAAGGACAAGTTTTTGACCATTGGGTTTCATTGTAATGAGACCCTCGCTGAGTTTTCTGACTAATTTATGATGGAAGCACACATGTTAAGTGGATAAGGGACTCTGTCCAAAGCTTATGTGGGGATTTTAATGACCTCTGAAGTTTGACCATACCGTGAACTATATAATTAAATTGCTCTGGTTTTCCAGGATGACTTACCCTTGCTCAAGAATGTCCAATTTCTTTGTCATCTATCCGCCACCTTTACTTCTCCAGATACAGATCAGAAAACCTTGGCAACCAAAATAAAACCTTCTTTATTTTGTGAATCATCCCACCCAGCTTTTATTTCGCCCAGTAACCTGTGGCCTTATTACAATTATGCGCCTCTCCCCCAGCCAAGTTACACCCAGTAGTCTAACTTCCAGTCTGGACTTGCTTACATTAACCGCCAGCATACCAACTTTCAACCCAGGACTGCTTACGCCAACCACCAACAGTCCAACTATTGGCCTGGGCCATCTTACAATAACCAAGGACGCGGGCTCTACGGGGTAAATTGCTTTGCTTGTTATCACTCTGGGAATTTAGCATGTAACTGCCCTAATCGTTGGGCCTATTAAATACATAAGGACCAGTACTACCAGGGAAAAGATGGAGCGGAGTAGAGACAGGACCCTCTACATATGCTTTTCTAACCCCAACTGTCCCACTTGAAACTGATGAAGTATATCCAGCTGAAGCCCCTCAGTATGACAATGAGTTCCTATATCAGTAGTGGCTGGAGAGGTAAATGTACTTACACGGGCACAAGAAAAGGCCACGGTTGAAGGAGGACCCCAGAAATAACTAAAGCCCTACTTCTGCAAAAATTTTACAAATTTTGCCACCTGAGCTAAGACCCTCCCCAGATGCTCCTTCCCTGAAAGGAGTAAACGTCGCTCTTCCAATGGACACTAATATTAAAGAATACCCTAAAGTTGGTGAGGAGATTAGCAATTCCTACAAAAGATAGATTATCTTAATTTTCACCTAATAAACAGTCAAAAACTTTCTTATTCTTAGTGTACTTATTGTGACATTTTTGTGGCAAAAAGCAAGACCGCGCCATAATAGATACATGCGCCCTAGTCAACATAGTTTCTACTAAGTTAATGGCAAAGTTGCTGATGAAACCCAATGTGGAAAATCAAAAGATGTATGGGAACAATAGAGCTGAAAGCACGGTCTCAGAGGGAGCATACAATGCGCTGCCTTTGAAGTTTGGTTCAATTGCTGTTGTAGCTTCAGCAAGAGTGCTACTGAACAATAATTACGACCTGTTAATTGGAACCGCTTTTATGCAAAACTTTATTGCTGTCATCAATATGATGGAGGAGATTTTCGAAAATTTGGGGCAGCGGATCCCAATTTATTATACTTTAGTGGAGTGCCAAAGGATCCTGTGCATATGGTACATAGCAACCTTGCTTATAGTGACGGCGTAATCCTAGTTCGTTAACATCAACTAAAAAAAAGAGGACCCAGGCCCTCCCCCAGCAGATATATGAATATCAAGGGCTGCCCCTCAGAGCCGCCAGGTCTGCATCAATCCCCTTTGGCCATCAAGTAATAGTAAGCACTGAGCTAGAGATAGAAATACCAACAATATTCTATGGGGAGGTTAATGGGCCTTAGCTACTATAGCGGCTTGAGCCCCATGTGGCTCCATGTATCATGCTGAGACACAGAGAGATCAAGGTCTTAATATTGAACCTACAAAAAGAACCATTAAAGGTCCGCTGACATCAAATAGTGACGTATAAAAACATGACCCCTGTTGAGGAGATCCTTCAGCTTCACAAATTTGAGTCTCTGGATGAATTTGGTCTACCCATCAAACCTCAGCCTGGCTTGATGGAAATGATTCCACGATAAAATTTAATGGGGTTTTTAGAAGATCAGAAAGACCAAGCTAAATCTTTATTTAAAATTATAGAGATTTATGCTGTCAACAATCATGATTTGGAAAGCGCTCAGGGGAGAATGATCAATTGGACACTGGAGATCATCCCCCTCATTAGGTCTTGGCCAATCCGTTAATCAAGAGCAGGTGAAGATCTTGTTACCAAGGAAATCAGGAAACTACTGGAGCAAGGGATGCCGAAACTGTCAAAGAGTCCATGGGATTCTCCTGTCCTACTTATAAAAAAAGTATAGTACCAACTGGATAGTAATAGATTAATGTAAGCTCAACAGTATTACCAAAAAGGACTTGTATCCCCTACCACGGATTGACAATTCTTTGGATTGCTTGGGAGGAGCCCATTATATTTTGGCAACGGACTTGATATCAGGTTACTGAAAATCAAGTTGCCCATGGTGAACAGGAGAAATGCGCTATCATTACGTCCAAAGGGCTCTTCCAAATGAAAGTATGCCTTGAGGGCTGTGTAACGCCTCAGCTACGTTACAATGGGCTATGGACACTATCCTTGGAGACATGAAGCTTTCATGGTCTTTGTGTACCTTGACGATATCAATGTCTTCTCACAAACGTTTTCTGAGCATCTTACCCATCTGAAGGAAGTATTTCACCAGCTCACAGATGCCAACTTCAAGATTGAGCCCTGAAAATGCCGCTTCTTCAGGACCAGCTGGAGTACCTCAGGTTTGTGGTTGATGCAAAGGGGCTTAAGCTGCAGCTAGCTGAGGTGAAGGCTATCCAGAAAATGACCTGTTAAGTAGCAAACGCAATGTATAGGTTTTTTGGGAATGTTTGGTTAATACTGGCGCTTCATCCCCAATTTCAGCTGTATTGAGGGTCCACTATTTGAGCTACAAAAATTAAGGCCATGTTTAAATGGAAGGAATGCTGCTAATGCTCCTTTGACACACGTTAGTTGCGTTAATCAGTGCGCCAGTGATATGCTACCCAAATTCTGATAAAGAATTTATTATTCAGAAGGATTCTTCTCTTTCTGCTGTTGGGGCTGTTCCATCCCAATTGGACGATAAAGAGGAGGAACACCCTGTTGCATACTGCAGTTGGAGCCTTAATTGTCACGAACACAATCATACTGTGACCAAGTGGAAGTGCTTAGCGGTGATCAGTGTGTAACGAATAAAACCAACCATATACATTTGCCAAATGCCTGAATTTTAAGTGGAGTAAATTTAACGTAAAATAAGACTAACAGCTAAGTTGGACCACTGAGGTAAGCTGGTAGTGTTGTATAATAACAACCAGTCCTTAACTCTTGAATTTAGGGGAAATCTCAGTCTCAGAAAAAGAACAGCAGGTAAGCGAGGATGCAAATCCCCAAAAGTAGCCTTTGTTTTTCTCTGGTGTAATAAAAGCAAGTGGGGTGTGTCAAGAGAGTGTCTATAACTCTCCAAAACCCAGAATGGTGGTGCTTGGTGCACATGACCAATGCAAGGGATCTAGTAAACGTTGTTATAATAAAAATAGCCCAGCAGAGGTTGCTTGAGCTAAAGAGACTAAGGGCGAGGGTGTTGAGAATAGTAATAGTAGTCATAAGTTGAACATTCTTCACAACTTGGCTGTGCATTAAAGAGCTGTTCATAACTAAGTTTGGTACAGGGTTGGAGTGCACTGGTGACTGGGTTTGGAGGGAACCAGGTAGAATCATCGGTGTACTGAGCCTTTGATAAGTATAAACAAAATAAACTTGCTAACATGATGCAAGACCTCCTTGAAGAGGTCCGCTAACAGGTGCCCCCAAGTCAGCATATGAAAAAACGTGAAATAATGGTAGGGTTTATTAGGAAAATGACCAATGATAAACATTGGTCTCAAGCAAAGATACTTAAGCCAGCTCAGTGAAATTTTAGATAGGTGAAGTGGCACCAAGCTTTGTGCTCCAATAGTTGCACGCTTCCATCCAAAAGGTTAACATACCTTGAAATTGACTTTACTCAAGTATTTGACTGAAGTTGAACCTGACCTGAGCTTACAATTATTGTATATGGAACGGGTTTCAAATCCCCATTCCGTGATTAATTGAATTGTCCCATTATCATTTAATTTGAAACTTGTTCATTTTAACCCTAGAGCCAAAACAGGGGACTGGGATTTAGGCACATCACTTGTACCAACCTGTGAGTACCTAACCTGTACCCAGCGTTGATCCAAGGTGTGCTTGAGGTCAGGAAGGGCCTGAAGTTTCACCTTCTGGACCTCCTGCCGCACAGCCTTGTCCCTGTTGTTGGTACCCCCTATAAGATCATGTAAACATGACAGGTGATCCCTAAAGTTCTCTGGCATTACAAACGAGACAAGAAAACGATAGAGCAACTGGGGAGGGTCAATGCCCCAGAAGCTCAAGGTTTTGTTAATATGACAAAACCTTATTGCACCCATGCTCAGATAAGGCGTGAGGCCTAAACGGCCAAGAGAAGTTGCAAAAATTCTGAACTGAGGTTCAGAATGATGGGGCTCAACCTTTTAAAGGTTGCACTTTGGATAGTCCTCTCCCAGCCATGCTTGAAGCTCTTTGAGCCTAGAACATAGCTCATAGGGGACAAAACCCTGGTTCTGAGTTAACTTAATTGGAAATCCTCAAGCGTTTTTAACACAAAATTTATATTTTAAATTTTGAGTCAAATGGGATGAATGGTGTCA
This sequence comes from Massospora cicadina, assembly GCA_022478985.1. Taxonomy (NCBI): domain Eukaryota; kingdom Fungi; phylum Entomophthoromycota; class Entomophthoromycetes; order Entomophthorales; family Entomophthoraceae; genus Massospora; species Massospora cicadina. The sequence goes on along the minus strand of JAKSZP010013305.1, from coordinate 139,716 downwards.
AATTCTGTGGTTGACTCAAAAATAAACCCTTTGACAACCTAAATATTGGGCCGATTTTCCCACCTAATGCTTAAACTAATAATCTAATTAAAACCTAGTACATTAACATGGCTTGGGCCAATTATTGCTACGTGGATTTAATTATATTACTAAAGCTCATGCTGAATATTCCCACACATTTAGGTTAACCTTTTCTGAAACTACTCATCTGGGTTGATCAACTCAACGTCAATTTAATCAAATATTCTATTGGCAGCTTAGGCCAAATACATTTGCACAGTTGGGCCAATTATCTCTTCCCCAGTCCTCAGCAATTAGTCCTGATTAATCAGAACCAATATTAAGAAATTTTGTATACAAAATAATTTGGGGACAACCTGAAGTTACGTTAAAAGTCCCATAGACAATTAAACAAATGAACAAAGTAATCATTTTTCCGCTCTAGGGCGAAAATTTGTATGTCAATCTGTGTAATCAGCATGATAGCACTTGTGTGGACCACCTGAAAAGGGGTACCTAGTGCTATTGAGGAAGAAGCCTGCTGACATCCCAATTAGGGGTATGTCATCTATTTCAATGGAGGCAAGAATTTCACAGAAGGTGTATTTTGTCAGCAGTATGATATACCTTAAATCAAAAAGATCTTAGGTCAATTTTGCATGCTTTTATCGCAATTTTTGTACCTGAAATCCTCCCAATTTTGAGAGTATTTTGCCACCAATAAACCTAAGAAAAGGTTTCAGTTATATCAGTTCAAGGGCGAACTGAGGTGGTAAAATATCTGTTGAAATTTGTACTCTGATGTGGCCAGGAGATTCCCTAGAGGTATAAATACCGGCGCCTGGCCTAATGAATTATTATCAAATAATCTAATCTAATAAAAGTCTATTTTATTATATATTTGTTTTATTTTGTATCTTAAGTTGCTTTTGAGAGTGTTAGCAAGCTGGGATCTCATGATCCACAACTTGAAACTTTGCCTGCCTCAGCTGAAGTTCCCAATTATGAAGGGAAAATTGTACCCAAAGTCAGATGGAAAAATTGGAGCCATTTTCATATGCATAGTGCATTTTTGAACAGTTTGAAAACTGTAAGCAACTGGCTAAATCAAGGATCCACTGGCCAAACTTCAGCCCGATTTACCATGAAGGATTTAATTTATCAAGCAAGTGATCATCAGATTTTGACAATTGGTGCTCACTCAAAATTTTTGACACTCTTCGAGATGAATTTAAATAAACAATTCCTGGTAGATTCAGCCAGACAAGAAATCAACATTAGTAAGGAAATTAGCTCTGATATGAGTACCTCCAGCTCCCTGGATCTTATCATGGTGAGGGGAGCTAATGTGGAAACAAACCTGATTGACCTAATCAGCCTTAACATTGTTTTTATAATGAGCGATTTGCATACCTTGACCAACATGGAGAAAACAACACATGTTAACAGAGAAGTTAGGGCCAATTTTATATACAACTGTGTCCACTTAAATTTATAAGAAAAAGGCTAGTAAGCTGGCCAATCAAAAAAATAGAAAAGAAGAAAAAAATGTAATATATAAAATATTAGCATTGAATAAAAAATAAAATAAAGCAAAAAATGTATGTATATATATAATAAAAAATAAAATAAAAAGTACATAAACTAAAAAAATAAAAAGTAAATATAATACTTAATAACTACTTTAGTTTGAACTTGGGGTGGGGAGAAGATCCTACACCAGAATTATCTGCAGTTTGGGCCAAAATTCATAAGAGGATTTCATTCCAGATTCATCAGCAGTTCAGGCAAAAATTAACAAGAAAAGGATTTCTCTCCAGAGTCATCATCCATTCAGCCAAAAAAATTTAACTTAAGATATGTTGGCCTGTTAGGCTGAAATTAACAATAATGTGAATTCAACTTGAGATTTGTCACTGGTTGGGCTGAAATTAACTATGATGATGTTCAGTGGTAAATTGGGAATCATAGGACTTAAGTCAAGTCAAGTGGGGGATTTCAAATTCTGTGGTTGACTCAAAAATAAACCCTTTGACAACCTACAGATTGGGCCGATTTTCCCACCTAATGCTTAAACTAATAATCTAATTAAAACCTAGTACAATAACACACAGCTCAGGCCAATTATTGCTATGTGGATTTAATTATATTACTAAAGCTCGTGCTGAATATCCCCACACATTTAGGTTAACCTTTTCTGCAACTACTCAGCTGAGTTGATCAACTCAATGTCAATTAATTTTTTTCTATCTGCAGCTTAGGCCAAATACATTTGCACAGTTGGGCCAATTATCTCCTCCCCAATCCTCAGCAATTAATCCTGATTAAACAGAACCAATATTAAGAAATTTTTATACAAAATAATTTAGGGACAACCTGAAGTTACGTTTAAAAGTCCCATAGACAATTAAAGGAATGAACAACGTAATCAATTTTCTGCTCTAGGGTGAAAATTTGTATGTTGATCCGCGTAATTGGCTCAATAGCACTTGTGTGGACTGCCCAAAAGGGGTTACCTAGTGCTATTGAGGAAGAAGCCTGCTGACATCCCAATTAGGGGTATGTCATCTATTTCAATGGAAGCAAGAATTTCACAGAAGGTGTATTTTGTCAGCAGTATGATATACCTCAAATCAAAAAAATCTTAGGTCAATTTTGCATGCTTTTATCGCAATTTTTGTACCTGAAATCCTCCCAATTTTGAGAGTATTTTGCCACCAATAAACCTAAGAAAAGGTTTCAGTTATATCAGTTCAAGGGCGAACTGAGGTGGTAAAATATCTGTTGAAATTTTGTACTCTGATGTGGCCAGGAGATGCCCTAGAGGTATAAATACCGGCGCCTGGCCTAATGAATTATTATCAAATAATCTAATCTAATAAAAGTCTATTTTATTATATCTTTGTTTTATTTTGTATCTTAAGTTGCTTTTGGAGAGTGTTAGCAATCTGGGATCTCATGATCCACAGCTTGAAACTTTGCCTGCCTCAGCTGAAGTTCCCAATTATGAAGGGAAAATTGTACCCAAAGTCAGATGGAAAGGTTTGGAGCCATTTTCATATGCATAGTGCATTTTTGAACAGTTTGAAAACTGTAATCAACTGGCTAAATCAAGGATCCACTGGCCAAACTTCAGCCCGATTTACCATGCAGGATTTAATTTATCAAGCGAGAAATCCTCAGATTTTGACAAATGGTTTGATTTGTTTTTCACTTCACCCTCCGATAATGTCAAACTCCTAAAATGAGAGCTCACAAGCAGGAGGCCGCCATCATGAGGGCTTCTTGGGGCGAGTTACCTCAAGCTACAAGAAATCAATTTGGAATAAATCCTGGATCCCTTGTGGTAAGGAAAAACCTGATGAGGGCAAGTTGAGACTGGGCTGCTGGATCAGCTCACCCAATGTGGGGAGCACGCCCAGCACTTAATTGAGATGCGCTACCAAAAAGGGTGCATGGTCAGCTCAGCATGGCAGTAACCACCATGTAAAGGGGCTGACCATTAGGGAGGGAATCTGCTGGGCCAGGTTCCCGTGATGCCCTCCCATCGCTGATGAGGAGGATACCATATCCAGATAAACACCCACCATCACCTTGGTCCTTGGTTTCCATTAGTCACCAGCTCGCTCTGGTGCTGGTTACTCACAACTGGTACCCAAGGCAACAACAAGGTCTGGTGAGTGGATTTGGAATTGGGAAAAGGAAAGAAAGGTGAGTTTGGAATTATGTAATAATGGAACCACCCAGATTCCGTTCGCCAGTTGCCTGAATTTTCAGCAGAGTAAATTGATGCTGAAATAGGTCCAACAGCCAAGTTGGACAACTGAGCTAAGCTGTTAGGGTTGGTTAATAACAATCCGTATTTAACTCTCAAAATTTGGGAAAATCTCTGCGGAAAAAGAACAGCAGGTAAGTGAGGATGCAAATCCCCAAAGTACCCTTTACTTTTATTTAATGTAATAAAATCAAGCAAAGTGATCCCAGAATTTCTCGGGGATTACAAGTGAGACAAGAAAAGACAGAGCATCTGGGGAGAGCTAATGTCCCTGAAGCTCAAGGTTTTGTTTTTGTGAAAAGACATTGTTGTGCCCAATACTCAAGTAAGGCATGGGTCCCAAACGTCCAAGAGAAGCTGCAAAAATTCTGAACTGTGGCTTAGAATTATGTGGCCTAATATTTTAAAGGTCTCACTTTGGGAAGCCCTCTCCTGGCCATGCTTGAAGCTCTTTTGAGCCTAAAGCATAGCTCATAGTGGGAAACCCCCTGATCCTGAGCCAACCTTAATCAGAAATCCCTCAGGCGCTTTGACTCAAAATTTAGAATCCATATTTTGAGTCAAAATGGGATGAACGGTGTGATCCGTTTTGTCACACTATGCATATATTTTTTATTCAAGGTGTATTTGTATTGAGTAAAGTTTAAAGTAGTAAACGAGCATGCTTCAAAATGCGGTTACAGATCTCAGAGAGCTTGAAGCGCGTCTATCTTTATGGGCTCTCAAACTGCAGGATTATGACTTTGAATTTCTTCATTGACCTGGAGCAAAACACTAGTTTGTAGATTTTTTATTGATGTTACCAACGATGGCCATTATGGCATATCTAAGCGAGGTAATTTACAACATTATGCTTAGTAGAAGGTATGGTGAAAAACTGTTTCAAAATTATAAAAGGGTTTATTTGAGATGCGAGCTAATACCTTCTGACTAAATGATGAGTTTTTAAAACATATTGGAGATTTCATGTGAACTTCCTGAGACCCTTGGCATGTCTGAGTACTATTATGAGCGCGCTTAAGTCAGTAGTACATGGCAGATCACACAAGACGTTAGAATTGTTGCACCTTTATAACTATTGCGAGAGCATGTACTTTGACGTTCTTGAGACAATTTTCTGCTGTCATCAGTGTCAAGTGGAAAAGCCATTCCGCCAGAAGACCTTGTATCAGTTATTGAACTACATTTTCCCTGGCAAACAGTTTAGATTGATGTCATAGGGCCCCTACCAATGGGAGCAAACCGTTTCAAATATATTCTTAAGGGATCAAACACTTGACAGGTGAGTCAAAGCATAGGTAATATGGGATTTGGGGCGGTCATAGTGTCCAAGTTCTTAATGTAATGTATAATCTATCAGCATGGCTGACCTCAGTTCAACCTTACCAATAATGGAATCAACTTCACCTTGCACATCCTTCCGCGGCTAAATGAGCTGATGGCCATCCGTGGGGTTTTGATGACTCAATATCACCCCAATCTTATGATATGGTTAAACGGGTTAATGGGACCTTGGTGAACATACTTTGGAAATTGGTAATGGATCAACCTTCAGATTGGAGTTCTCTCCTTTTCACCGCCATCTTTGCCTAAAATATTAGCTATCATTATGCAACATGAAGAGTCCCTTCCAGTTACTATATGGATGGCACCCATATCTACCTGCACTGCTCTATGCCTTTGTAGAAGATACCAGCGGAGTAAGCAACATTACTTGACCAAGCTGTAGAACTCTTTAATCAAGCTGCAAACTGAAGCTTACTCTTTCATCTTGGCCACAAAGATAATTAATCAGGCTTCTGATCAGGCTGGCATAGCATGATAGCCCAGTTCAAAGAAGAAGAGTTGATTTTAATTTCATGACCAGCATAGGTTTGGTCAAAAGCATAAGTTGGCCAGCATCTGTATTGATCCATTCAAAATAATTGAGAAAAGGGTGTTGACGTTTATATTATCAAGGACCCCGCAAGTAGTCAAACCATTAATTGAGTGCACGGAAAGTATCTTAGGTTGTATAAGCAATAGGAGACTTATCATCTAGTCAAGAAGGTAATGTTGAGAAATTGATATGGCTGGATAAAATCCTTATATAGCTGCAGAGAATTCGTTAATGTTAGAGAAACCAAGTAATAGGTTAGTATTTATTAGTTTGCCTCAAAATAAAGAAATAAGGCAATGGCTATTATAAGAATAATAGACTCTTCCAGAGGCTCCCAATTATAATAATTCGATTTATTTGAGGTACGCCGACCAGGGGATGGACAGTACCAATCACAACACTCAAAATGGCAAAACAAACTACTAACCAGGTGGGAAGTAGGAACTGCTTAACCCACCATGGCAGAGGGTGAGGAGGGGTCGGGGGGTTGGTTTTCAGAAAGACCCACCTTGATCAAGGGGTGTTGGTTACAGTACCAGATCAGAGCAGAGAGCCAGGGCGTTGGGGCATCTGCATAGTGGGGGCTGAGGTCAATGTAGTAGGAGTTTTCCATTTCTGCATCAAGATAATGATAGGAAGGTGTTTCAACAAAAGCTGCGAGGAGAACTTCAGCTTCTTTGCGGGCTTCAAGAAGTTGGGTGAAAAGGGAGTTACTGTGGCGGGTGATTTTGGCTGAGGGGTTGAATGAAGCAAGCGTTGTGACATTCATAACAGCGATTTCAGCATCATCAAATAGTTTTGAGATGTCACTGCAGGGAGATTCAGGGAAGTCAGGGGGAATAAGATGGTGGGCAGGCCATGCTGGAGCTGAGCCACTGACTGGGCCACCGCGGTGCGTAGTTTTGGGCAATGAGGAGAGGCCACCGCAGCTAAGGCGAGCTGGTGGTCACTTTGGAAGGGGGCTGTATTGGGTAGAGGAGCGAAATGGCGAGGGGTAGGGGTTTCATCGAAGTCAGGAAGGAAAAATTCTGCCCAACCATAATCGCCATGGCAGAGAGGTTGACCTGTATGTTTACTAATGAGGATATTACCTGATTCGTCAGTTTCAGCCAATAGATCCCATGGATTTTGGTTCACTGGAATAGTGGAATTTAAATTTGAGTGGGTAGGATTGGCCGAATGGGCAGCTGCTTGGGTGCAAATGTTGGTCCAAGCATTGCTCTGATTGGCTGGCGTAGATTTAGGTGGGAGAGTGAGGATGGAGGTTTTGGGTGGGGCTGATTTTTCATGTGGGCCCACTGAACGAGATTGGAGGGTGGGAGGGGGCAGCAAAGCGCCCCATACTGAACCTCCAGAGGGGGCTCAGAAGCTGCATCAGCGGATTTGGCCTTAGGGCACACTCTTTTTGCATGGTTGAGGCCAAAGCAGAGGGAACAAATCTGCCTACCATTATCGACCCAAGCCCAAAAGAAATGATCAGGCGCTGCAGCCACACTAGCGCGGTGTGGGATTTGTTGGGCTATGGTAGGGTGGTGTGATATGATGGTGGCTGTTGCACGAGGAGCAGCAAGGCGTTCTGCACCAGATGGAATGGCAAAGATGAGGTTGGGCTGAGTGCCATAAGCCATGAGCCCCGCGACCAACTGGTCATACAAAACCTGGGGTGGAAGGTGGGATGGGAGATTTGCAAAGGATACAACTAGCGTGGTGTCTGAAGGGAGGCGAGTACGGGTTGTGGGAATGGGGGTTTTTTTATAAATTAGAGGAGTTTGTGCTGCCGCTTCAGCATCCTCCTCAGATTGGAACCCAACGTCAAAGTAGCCCTTAAAAGGGCGGAAGTCTATAAAGCCAGCTGGCGCAAAGGCTGTAGTGGCTAGGTCAATAATTGCCTTATCAGCATATGGGAACAAACACCCATAGTCCACTCTGAGGCAATAGCGAATAGCAGAGCGAGGGAGGGCAAGAGGATGGGGGCGAGAAGGGTGGACGCGCGCCAGGTGGAGCGCTAATTCCCGTGGGGGGACAAAACGGTTGGAAGCAGTGGGCGGGCTGTTTGAACCCATCCGAACGCGCTTGCCTGCAGAGTGGAAAATGCTAGGTGGGGGTGCACTGCTGCCCCACACTGGGTGGCAGGCGGCAGAGCCAAGGACATCAAAGAATAGTTTTGGGAATATGGCTGTGGATAAATAAACTTAAATTTAAAATCGCTCAAAAGTGACTTTGAGCGGTTAAAGAGAGTTTCCCCAATTACAATAATAAACCAATCAGAATATGACGGAAAACAATAGCCTAAGTCAAAGGATTGGAATTTACTGAAGTCATGGATATATAATTGTGACAAGAAGACTAAATTGAGGAGTTTTTTGGTAAGAAGAAGAAGAGATATTGAGCAGAAGGAATCTGCGATATATATATATTAAGATAAATAAAGTGGTGTCGCCAAAGCTATGGCTTCATGTTTTATTAAATTTATTAAGTTTGTTTCAAAGACCGGCGATCTACATATCATCAATGTTTCTCAGTGGGCTAAACCCTGTGCAACCCTTACGGCATATATTAACTATATTGCCAATTTTATAACACTATTCTTACGCCACCTCATCAGTGGGACTCAAGGAGGGGTTGCAGCTCAAAAATGTCTGGAAAAACACTTATAACGCCCTTCACAAACTCATATTTAAAATGAAGCGATAAAGATCAGATAGGTCCAATCCTGACAATGTGCCAACTTCTATGGCTTCTTAAAATGCATGGGGCCTTGTAATCTGTTCTAATAACCACTTCATGTAACGCTCCCTGGAGAAGTTAACGCCATTGAGTGAGTGACCATGCCACCGCAGCAAGCTCCTTATCATAGATTGCCATCATTGCTCTTACAAGGAAAACTTATAAGAAAAACAAGTGACTGGGTGTATCACCCCTTCATGGTCCTGGTGTAACACTGTCCCTAGGGCTGCCACCAAGGGATTATATAATAAAATAAAGGGCTTATAGGGTTCTGCATATTTGAGGGCAATAGGTAACACAAAAACCTCTCTGATGGCATCAAACGCTTGTTGGCAGACTTTTGTCCACTTGATTTAAAATACTTACCTGTCAAGTGGTGAAGGAGTGCCGCCAAATGAGACAATTCTGGCGGAAACTTTTTAAGAAAAGTAATAGTACCCAAGAAGCTAAAAAGTGTTTCTAAGTTTTGGGGGTAGGCCATGAGAGAATGGCCTCAAGATTGAAGGTGGAATGGGATACCCGTCCTTCAAAACCAGGTTGCCCAGGAATTTGACTTTATCTTTAGAAACTTACAATTTTAGGGTTTCACGTGAAGCACCACTTTTTGCAAAGCAGAAACACAGGCTCAAGATCCTTTGCATGCTGCTCATGATTGGGTATGTGTATTAAGACGTCATCTATATAGGCCACTGCGCAGGTAAAGAAAAGATCTCCCAGGACATCATAAATCATGTGTCTGAACGTGTAAAGTGCTTTTAAAGCCCTAACTTTATTTCCTTGAACCTAAATTCCTCCTCTTAGTGTGGATTGCCATGAGACACTTATGACCTTCCACAAACTGGTTTTGATTGAATGCATTTATAAGGTCCAGTTTATTAAAACCGGTGGATTTAAAATTTTTTGGCTATTTGTTATCTCAAGGTTAGAGGGTAAAAATTTTTTACCTTTATATTGTTCAGATAACCATGGTCACGCACAGGCATTGGGCTTCATCAGCCACTTGGATAAAGACTATGGGAGATGCAATAAGTAAGAAAATCTGGAATATCTGCCACTTCTGAAGCATATCTTCACCATACCTTTAACGCCTTATCCTCTTTTTAGCATATGGATATAACATTAAAATTTTATATATCAAATCCATCTTTAAGCAAAAAGCCAAATCATACACAAAATGAGTGGAGCCATTTACTTTTTTATATCAAAGATGCTGTCATGTCCCATGACATCATTTTTGGAGAAGATCAAAAGGACAAGAAGGGAATGAGAAAGGCCAAAGGTATTAAGTGGCAGCCCTCCCTGACCTTAGATACACTGTTGATAAACGCTGGGTCAAGGTTCAGCAGTCCCAGGTTGTTCCTTAAAAATCATGTGTTGATTTCCAGAATATTACATCAACAGTTATAAGAATTACCAGTTACAATCTAAATAAGGATAGGCTGTTATTTTTGTGTTCCAAATGGGGACTAGACTCATTTAATACGTTTACTATCACCAAAAAGGGTATGTACAGATGGTGTTTTAACACGTGCTCACATACTCAAGGTATAGAACTACCATGGATGGTAATATTGTTTATTGGCTAGAATAAGTTCCAAGCCCCACCAAATTAGTTTAGGATTTGCTTAATTTTCTTTATAGATAGTGTTTCTTGACCAAACTCTGTTGGTTGTCTCTCTCAGTTATAATAAGGTACTTATATATATGTATCTACCCTATGTTACCTTTTGCTGGCATCGCAGTATACCCCCTTGTGGAGATATCCTGGGATTATTTATATGCTATGAAGGTGCGTGCACCATACTGAGTGCTTTTACAAGAAGTGTTGGTAGTTTCTACTATAGAGTTAGGGACACTATTTTCTCATGAGATGACAACAGTTTTTAACATACTTGTGGGAAATTATTATGTGTGAGATTTTCTCATAGTGATGATAGAGCGCGTTGCTTTTCACTGTGGTTCCTATGCTTCTAACCACGGCGGGATCACTTCCTTTTGGTGGTGTCCTAGCGCAGCGTTTCTTTTTTTAGGCTTGCAGGAGTGTGCCCACCCTTCCTGCATGTATTTGGGGGGGGGGTTTGGACCCTTTGAGGCCTGCTAAATGGTCTTCTATTCCTTAAAAAGCTTCTATCTATTTTAATATAAGCATCACTTGCTCACCTTATCTTGGCGTTGAGTTGCTGCATCAGTTTTCGTTCAGTGCTTTGTACTTGGTACAAATAGTTGTGGTATACCAACTGGGGTTAAAAGTGACAGAAGGTTTGAAATGCCTTTGAATGTTGGGCTACCCTCGTTACCTTACTTCCAAACCTTCCATAAGCTCTTGGCGCCCAGTAAATTGGGATACCTTAAAGGTCCAATTTATATAAATTTTGTGGTCAGGTCCAAGCTTTTCTTTTGGCAAAAGGTTTTCAGAAAATCTCTTTCCTGATAAATTTAAACAGTCAGTTAATGTATTATCAGATATGTAAGGATCCACCTGTCATTTCAATTTTAGAGGTGGGTTGACCTGGGTACAATACTACACCAATTAAAAAAAGGATTTGAATTATTGGAAAAGGATAATAAAACCCAGAAAACCTCCACATGTGTCGTATGATAGGCCAGGAACTCCATGGGCCGCCTTGCTATTTGCTATCTTAGTTTTGTGCATTGGTGCGCACTGCCAACACAGTCATAATTGTCCCTACCCAAAGTTCATCTACTGGGAATGAACTGTGGAGGCAGTGATCAATTAGTCCATATCTACCTGCCATTTCCAAATATTTGATTAATGCTCTTCTTTGTAATTTCCCCGCCCCAACTGAGGGTTAGAGCTGGGTGTTTGCCATGAATGTTCACAAGTGGAGGCCCTATAAATACTGGCCTTGGAAGAAATCATACTCCTTGAAAATGGATGCTTTTTTGCTTCCATACCTTCTTTCTTGGGAGATCTCAAGGGCTTGTGGGGTTCTATCCTCAATTGTATAATTAATATTTCTGTTAATTTAGCTTGATGGTTTCACCCGTGGCTACTCTATAGATACTGTTCTCAAAAAAGTCAGATTCCTTTTTAAAAAATGGTGATTCCTTCCATCATCAGTCTTTCATTCTCAGGGAAACTCGAAAGCTGGCAAGGTTCTATCCTGAAGGTTTAATAAATGTTTCAATTATTTAGCTGAGGTAGGTTTATTAGTGATTACCCCTATAAATTCCGCTCTTAGAAGGCCTAAATCTTTCTTTTAAAAATAATGACATCTTCTTGTGCCACACCTTCGATCTTAGGGGAAATCAAGGGTTGTCAGGGGGTCTAGCCTCAACAATTTAACTAGAAATTCCTCTTATAAATTATTTGTATTACACCATTTTTCCATAATGATGTGAACCCTCAGTGAAAGGGGGTTTAGGATTATTGGTAATGGATAACTATGCGCAAATGGTTATCAAATAAGGTATGGCGCCTTTGCGACCCAAAAATGCTGCTTCATAAAACCTTATATATAAATAAGATTTTTAAGCTCTAGCAGAGGCCATTTGGAGCCAATTCCTGTATATGGAATACCCCTGAGAATCCTCAGCTAGTACCCAACATGATTCACCACACTCAGGAAGTTGAAAAAATATTAAAAAAATTATGTCAATATGTGTGCCTTTGCAGAAGATTTTTCTGGCTGTGTTCCCTCAGTCATAAGAGTGGCAAAGTATTTAACCCCTTTTTTATATAAAAACATATCATGGTGGCATGCTTAAGCATGAAGTTGATCTCACCTTAGGTTTGGTGTCATTAACTGCATTAAATATGAACATTATGGGTATTTTTGGTTTTCTACTACTCTTTCTTTTCCTTCAAGAAAGTTTAAGACAGCTATTTTAGTGGATTCCTGTGCCTCTTAGAACTTTATTCATCTTGACCTAGCTGACTAAATTGAGTTATGCTACTTACCAGGCGGCATGGTTAGGGCAGGTGCTTCCCAGAGTAGAGCCACGCTGTAAGAAGGGGCTAGTTGGCTATCAAGTTGGTATGTAACACTGGTATGACCATTTTTTGCAGTCAAAACCAGCTGCACCTAATTATCTTAGGAGTGTCCTATAGGGTAAAATTTGATTTTAAAACCGATTAAATGGCCAACTATTGACTTTTTCCATAGAGAGTGGTTAAGAATTTATAAACTCCCTGTCTGACGTTAGCACTCTGAGCACCTTGCCACAGAGGCCTAATGTACATAAACTTAATCTGGTGCCTCTGCTGCCGCCCATTCCTGAAGCTCCCTACCCTCCTGTTTGGAGAAGTTATAGTCTTCATTTATTGTGGCTTCAGAAAATTCATTACCTAGTTATTTGGAATTTGATTGTAATTAAAACTCACAATTGACCTTTTTTCATTTCCTCCCTAATTTACCTTTGATTCTTTGTTGAAGAGACAGCATTATATTTTTGAGTTACAGAAAAACTTGAAAAAAGAGCCATTTTCAAAAGCACCTCTTAGTATGCTCACCACTAATTCTTTGTAAAAAAGCGGAATTACTCAACGCCCATGAAAATATTATGGTGACTTGGATAATATCACCATCCCCAATCTTTATCCCATTCTTATGAAGACACAAATTGCCTGGTATGTGGAGAAGGATCAGTTTTCAAGCTGGGTTGCTTAAAAGACTTTAATTAGATATACATTAAAAAGGAGCAATAATGACTCAATACAATAAGGACCAAGAAGGGATTTTTTTAATTCTGCGTCATGCTTTTTAATCTTAATAACGCACCAGCAGTTTTTCAACGTCATATTGATGCGGTGTTTGGAGAGTTTTGGGTTATGCGTTGTTGCCTATATGGATGAAATCCTGGTTTTCTCTTCTGATCAAGCATCCTATGAGATTCACCTGTGGCAAGTGGTGAAGTATTTGAGAGCAGTGAACTTGACGCTAAAGATGAGTAAGCGTGGATTATTTAAGTCCCAGATCCCTCTTGGGCAACATCATTTTTGACAAAGTGCATATGATGACTATGTATAAGGAGAAGGCAATTTGCAATTGTCCCACGCCAACCTTGGTTAAAGGAATTAAAAGATTCATAGGTACTTGCACCTTCCTGAAGAATTCTATTCCAAATCTTTTAGAATTTCAGCACCTTTTTATAAGGCCAGTGGATAGAAGACTCTTCAGTGGTCATCTGAATTAGGGATGTTTTACCAGGCTTTAAAGTGCACAGCTCTCCACATTGATACTTCATCATGAGGATCCTTACAGGATGTTTCATGTAGCTAGTGACGCCTCTCATTTTTCTATTGCTGTTGCTTTTCTCCAAGTGGCCAGAACAGAGTTGAGCATCCCGTAGTATATTTTTCCACAGGATGTCTATTCTGAGTTGAATTACACTGTTTATGACAAGGAAATTCTTGTCAGTGGTGGAAGCATTGACTTACTAGATCCATCATCTAGATGTTTCTTCTCAGCCATTCTGGGTTATTATTGATCATTAAGAGCTATTGTACTACTGCGCACCTCATGTCTTAACCCCATGATAATCTTGTTGGTATGTGATACTGGAACAATTTGTGTTCACGTATGCATTCAAAAAATGAAAAGAGATTGGTCTAGTATACTCCCTAAGTCATATTACTGCATTAGCACATGATCCCAAGGAGGTGGAGCTCCATAGCACTCATTTGATAATTACCCTGGGTAAAATTAAATTATTAAGGCATCTGTAGTCTTGGTGCCCCAGGGCTGGATTCCTTGAAGGACCTGGGGGAGTATAGTATGTTCAGACATGTTGTATTACCACAACATGTGCCTCAGATTATATAATAAATCTTTTGATTACAATCTAAACAGAAAGACTTAATATGGGGTCCCATGTGAAAGACAATATGCTATGGTTCTAAGGACACTTATGGGTTTCCACTGGACCTCCTCGCCTGGAGATAATCAAGTAGCATCATGGTGGAATAACTGGGGGCATTCTAGGTAGGCGAAAACCCTGGAGCTTATCCACCACACATAAATCTGGAAGGAAATTTCAGCACAGGTTGCACGTTATACAAAAACCGCCTTATTTGCAACAGGATGAAACCAAGTTGTCAGCCCCTTGCTGAATTGCTAGCCTTTCCAAAAATCTGAGGGGCCTTAGCATTCCCTCTCAGTTAATCTTATTGTGGAGTTACGCTTATTTGAGGGGTACAATGCCATCATGGTGGTAGTAAACTATTTCACAAAATTTGCCAATTTTATTCCATGCCACTCCACGTTGACGGCGGCTTATATGGATAAGTTTTTTGTTTCCCATCTTCTCCGCCCATGGCATCCCTAAGGAGATTATCAGTGATTAGTAACCTTAGTTCACGTCCATATATATAAGAAGTGTTGCGTAAAACTCTTCTAAATACATCTCCGCCGCTCTACCGTCTTCCACCCTCAAACAGATGGGCAGACAGAGCGAAAGAACCAGTGTTTGGAACAATTTTTTGGTTTTACACAGCTGTTGACCATTTAGACTAGGGTTTTTACCTTCCTATAGCAAATTTCAGTTGCACTAACTCCCAGCATTCCTCTATAGGGTATTCTACTTTCTTTGCGAAATTATGGCTACACCCCTCATTCAACATGGAGCCAAGGTGTGGTTCCAAAGTAAAGCGGTGATGGACCTTGTCAAGTCTATCATGAAAGTACACCAGGGGTAAGCATGGACTTGAAGGCTGCCATGAAGGTTTACAAGGAGAATGCTGACAGTAGGAGGAGGGTAGATCCTGAATATAAGGAGGGAGATCTGTTGATTCTTGATGCCAATAATACCACTATTAAGCATCCATGCAAGAAGTTGAACAAATAGGATAGGACCTTGCCTCATTTTTAAATGTGGGTGATGCCTCCTACCATCTGGATCTTCCACCATAATTCTGAATCTTTACCACCTTTTATGAGAATGAACTAAGACCATTTGAGAGTTCTTCTGAGACCCAAGAGTCATATTTTATAGATTAGACTCAGGAGTGGGAAGTAGAGGAGATTATGGCCTCCCGTCAGTCTTAAAATAACTTGAATATCTTGTATCATTGAAAGGTTTTGATGTAGTGTATTACAGCTGTGTCACAGCCTGGGATTGTTTGCTTGCACAAGACCTGATTGATATGTTCTCTCGACACTTTCCTGATGCCACATGTCCCAAACCCATTTCCATAATTGCAGCAATGAAAATACCCCCAGCACACAATGACTACTCTATTACTGAAGCCCCTGATGTTGGGGTGGAGAAAAAGAAACAGAAGGTAATGTCATGTCCATACGACATGATTTTGGAGTGGATCAAAAGGACAATAAGGGAGTTAGCAAGGCCAAAGAGGTCATGTTGGAAGCCCTCTCTGACCACAGATACACTGTTGATAAGCACTGGGTCAAGTCCAACAGGTTCAGGTTAATCTCCAAAATCATGAGATGAGGTCTGGAATAACACAATATGGACCTAAAATTACCAGTTATATTCTAAATAAGGATGGGTTGTTACATTTTTGTTACAAATAAGGACTAGACTCGTTTACTAGATTATATATTACCAAAAATAGTAAAATGCAGCTGGCGTTAAAACATGAGGTTGAGATTTTTAATATGACCATAATATCCCGCTTGATCTATTATAATATTACTGCTTGTCTGCTAGGGTACAAATTCCGTTAGTGGTATAAGAGTTATCATTCCATATTCTAACTATTATTCAGTGAATTATCCCTAGCGAAAATTAAGCAATCCTCCAGGTTTTGTCCCTTTGGATCACTATTGTTTCTTGAGGATGATCCCCAACAATAAACAGTGATTAGGTTGTCAATTTTAATGATAATACAATTAACTTTTAGGAGTCAATTGGGTTTTACCGCCAATTGACTAAGGGTATGTAGGGTAGTTGCTGGGTGTTGACAACGTTTTTGATGTCAGCAATTGAAGAGTTTCTCTTTTAGAAAATGCAACCTGCTGATAATGGGTAAAGAGTCACATTACCTAGCATGTTGCTATCTTAATGGGGTTACATCTCTGGGGTTGGATATGAGCGTTAGGACATGCTACTCCAAATCCAACCCATAGCGGGTCACTATCAGGTTGGTAATGTATCCCGACTAGGTGGATGGATAATAACTTCATTTATCGTTGAAAGATTCATGAAGGGTTAATTTAGAAGCAATGGCGACCGTTTACAATTAGAGTGCCGTCAGAAAAGTTGGGCGGCAACTCTTGTATATATCCCTTGTTAATCATTTATTGAGCATAATCTTGTAGATATTCAAATATTAAGTCTACCATATTCTTGTAGTATTTTTATTACTCTTGAGATAAGAGTTGAGGGATCATATACTTTGACTAATATTAAAATTAAGTTCTCCGAGGCTTTTGCGTCAAGAGAGTAGGGATAGAAGTTTTATCAAGGAAACAAATGAACTACAATTGCTGGATAAGTCCTAGGAGAGGACTTTAAGCTGGAATTAGTAGTCAAGTCTCTAGATTAGAAGATCCTTTAAGAACTTCTAAGCCTATTGCTAGTAGGGTAAGTTTTGTTTCCATCCATTAGTTGCCAACTTTGGAGGAGAAGTTTAAGGGTTTTGAGTTTCCTTTTTATCTGGAAAGTTTACTGGTACCTTCATCAGGCGGTTGAAGGGAAATTTTACTTGTTAAAGGAGATCCCTGAGAGGATAAATATATAGTAGTGAGAAGCTCAACTGGATACTAGTCTTCATATTAGTATCAATCACCCACTTATAACAACAGATTATATCAACAACTATTGATTGCACATATTAAAGCATGTGCAGAAATCTGGAGAGCTGAAGCGAGTCACATAACTGGAAGGAACGTTTGTGCCAATTACCACGAATAAATTATTACACAGCCCCTAGATTTTACATTGGTGCTCATCACAGATGTAGGTGGGTTTTCATACCAGATTTAATAGAAGAAGATATCAATAACGTCATATAAGAACGAGCTTAGGAAGCTTTGGACTTACTAGAAACGGTCAATAAGAATGTGCTATACTCATCATCACAGGCTGATCTCAATAAATTTGAGGAATGGGTGATGAAAGCTGTGGAAGATATTGACCAAATTGAAAAGGCTAACAACAATATTAATGAGAAGGTCACCTCTTTAAAGAAGAAAGAAACTAAGCTTATCATTGAATTTTATATCCAAATCTAATCACAAAGCGGAGAATGTTTTCGTCAAATTCAAAGGGAAAGAACACATGTTAGCGCATGGAGAAACTAGAGAATCACAAATGTGATTGTGCTCATAAGAGGTAAACTAAGCTGAAGATATTACTCCCAAAATTTCAATTGTTAAACCATGACCATTGAGAAATATGCCCATATCATTTGCTGTAATTTCAGAAAAGACTCCCAAAGAAACTCTAATTGTTAGTAGAGTTGCCGTGCAAGATTTCTCTGCCAGTGGAGCATCAGACGAACTTTAGTATATGCCAAAATTGCCAAAATTTTGTTATGATAACGCACCTGCATTTTTTGATTCTTTAAATGTGATGTTTAGATTTAGTGAATGACAAAAGTAGTAACTGTAATGAACTTCCTGGACAACAATTTCTAGAATGTGGTGTTACCTCATCTTAGTGGAGACAACTGGCTCTTCAGCGACGCCAATGTACATATCATGATTGAGTTTGGTAGTCCTGTGAAAATGGCAAACCGTAAACAGGAGCGTATGAGTATCCAGTTCAGAAAAAATGAGACATTAGCTGCTTTTGCCGATTTTTTTAACAGGAAGCACAGATTCTGGCTTGGGCGAAGGTGCCATCAAATTCTGATTTTCATATAATGATGAAGTTGGCGATTTGGCCCTACAGAAATCTACACCAGGCCATGTTTTGGTCGCTGATAAATATCATTTTCATGTCACAGATGGTGGAATTTATTAAGATATTAGGCTTCACGTTTGACATGCCTAATAAATTTTATGAGGAAATCTGAGAATATGAGGATTAAACTATGCAAAATTCATCAATGATGTTATAAATAATCGTTTAAAGATTGTTAATAATACAGAATTAAGTTGTGATGTGAAACAAGCCCAAAGGACAAAAACGAGTGGACAAGATTCAGATCTGCTGTTATCAAAATGAAAAACTGGGCATTTCGCTGCTCAATGTTGGATCAAAGTTGAAGAAAAATGTGTATCTTGTGATGATTCAATAGGAGGATGAAAACACTCATGATATGAGCAAAAATTTTGCATTCTATATGCATAACACTCTAGCACTGCAAGGGAACCTGTTCTGACAGTTATCTGCTCAGACGGAGTAGATTCTTCAAATTTATTTATAGGGACCTAAGATAGAATCTGCAATATTGGGATATAATGCTGATTATAAATGAAATCATGAGATCAAAGTAAAATGAAGACGATCACTCCAGAAATTGTGGAGAAAGTTGCTTGACCTTATATTAGTCAATTGATGAATAAAGCAAGAAGTGCTTGGGATGAAGATAACCAATTCAAGTTGAAATTGGATGATTATTGTTGCTATACCACTCTGCTCGATTGGGGTATTGTTTCCAGATCTGTCAGTGGAATTAATAAAAACGTTAAGAATGTCAAAGATTATAGAATTAAATTTCTAGACAAAATGATGAAAACATTTGAATGAAACTAGCAAATGGCAATTAAGTCGCATACTATGATTTCAGAGGAAGCAATTGCCATCACTAAAAGGTGAAATGAAATTAGGACCTGTCAAAAGCAGTGACAATTTGGGAATGAAGGCCCAATGTATGGAATCATTTGAGATTATTGTCAAGTTAGTGAGAAATGCATATATGATTAAAAACATTGCGGATAGTTTTATAGTTAACCAGGTCCATACAAAACACTTAAAGTTTTGGTTATAAGAGAATAAACCTCAATGTTCCTGTAGGACCACTGAACCTACTAGCAATAGGTTAAGTCCTGATGTGTTGGTCAAGTCCCTAGAGGGGACCGCTGAACCATATTATTTGGTTAAGTCAAAATAGATTTTTGAGCCATGATAGATGTTTAAGTTCAAAAAACGAACCTCTGAACCACAGTAGGGGAAAAGGAAAGATGGACCTCTGAACCTACATATAGAGTAAATCCCATTGCAAAAAAAGAGAAAAAAATCACGAGAAAAGATAAAAAAATGGATATAAGCTGATAAAGGTTATAAAGAAGATATATATAAAAAGATAAAATGCAAACTATATTATAGATCAATATTTGTTTTGTTGACAACAAAATCATTTGGTGGTATTTTTGATGTTAGTGTATGACCAGCTCAGGTTAAAACTGGGTCCACCAGGAGTAGTCCTGAGGCGGTAAAGTAAATAGGCATGTTGAAAGGATCAGGATGGGTTGAAACAAGATCCACTGGAAAGAGGCCCTGGGAAATGAAGCACAGCATGGGGGAGTACAGGGACCAGGGAATTGGGGAAGCCACTCAGAATATCCTTCAAATGACAAATGGGCATATAAGTCCAACCTGAGGTAATACATGCTTTCCAAAACATATTATTTGCAAGAACAACTGCAATAGTTTGGCACAGCATGGGCCATAGGAACCATGCTCTGAGGAGGTGGCAGAGATGAGTAAATGAAGAGGAGGAACTTCATTGGTGGGCATAACATGAGATATGCTTAGTGTGAGAAGTCTGCAATCCACTGAATTAATATTCAAGTATTTTATCCAAGTTTATGACCATGGCCTGAGGCAGCGTCTATCCCTGAAGTTTCTACCTTTCTCTGGATAATCTGGTTAAATGGGGTACACGTTGGGATTTTTAATATGACAATATTATCCAGTCTGTTCTGATTATAAAATTTTGCTTAATCACCAGGGAACAAATCCCACTAATGGATGTGGGAGTTATCATCCCATATGATAACTATTGTTCAGTGAATTATCCATAAAAAACATTAAGCAACCCACCAGGTTTTGATCCGTCAGATTGCTAATGTTTTGTCAGGGATGATTCCCATTAATAAACAAGTGATTAGGTTGTTAATTTTAATATTGCAACTAAAATAAACTTTTGGAGTCAATTTTGTTTTTCCGCCAATTGACTAAGGATATATTGAGTAGTTGCTGGGCTTTGACAATGCCTTTGGTGTAAGCAACTGGTGGTTTAACCTTTTTAGGCAACGTGACCTGTTGATAATGGGTAAAGGGTCCATTATCTAAGCAGGTTGCTAGCTTAATGGGGTTACTCAGCTGTGATTGGATGAAAGCTTTGGGACACACTAATTCCAAATTAACCCATAGCGGATCATTATCTAGTTGGCGGTGGATCCCAACTAGGTGGATGGACGAGTGGAAGCCTTATTTATTGTTGAGCGATTTATGAAAGGGTTAATTTAGCAGTGTTGGTTGCCGTTTCAATTGGAAAGTAACTGAGGAGTTAGGCGCCAAATCCCCTATAAATTCCCATGTAATTAATCTAATAAGCAGAATCTGCAGATAATAAAATAATAAATCTATTATAGATTCATTGTATTTTATTAATCTTTAGATTAGAATTGAGGGCTCAGATATCTTTTGACTATATAATATTGTCAAGTTCTCCAAAGCTCCTGCGTTAAGAGAATAAGGGATAGAAGTTTTATCAAGAAGGCCACTGAACTAAAATTGCTGTAAAAGTCCTAGGAGAGGACCTCTGAGCTGGATTTTATAGTCAGGAATCGAGATTAGAAGTTCATTTAAGAACTGCTGAGCCTACTTCCAGTAGGTTAGCTTTGTTTCCATCCAGAACTTGCCACCTTTCGAGGAGGAGTTGATGGTTTTGAGTTCCCTTGTTATCTGGAGAGTTTATTGGTACCCTTCAAAAAGTGGTTGAAGTAAAATTGTACTTGTTTCAAGGAGTTCCCTGAGAGGATAAATATTTAATAGCGAAAAGCTTAACTGGATCAGTCTTTATAGTAGTATAAAAACCTGAATATATAACAGATTATATTAACAATTATTGATTGCACAAATTAAGAACCACGAAGAAGTCTGGAGAGATGAAGCGAGTCACATATTTGAAAATAATATTTGGTGCCAATACCAAGAATATTTGACTAAATAGCTCCCAGATTTTAACACCTGAGTTCACACATAGTTGAGTTATAGAGCTATCATGTATAGTAGGACTGTCTTATTGACCAAAATCATTTCATAGCCCTCCAAGTTGATCCAGTCCATTGCCCAATTTCCTTCAAGATAGTGTTTCTCTAACCAATCTCTCTATTAGTTGTCTCACTCACTTTCAATAAAGACTATATATATTTATCTACCGTATTTTACCTTTTGCTGGCCTTGCAGTATACCTTCTTATGGCGTTATCCTGGGATTAATTGATAATCTATGAAGGTGCAAGCACTGCATTGGGTGTGTTTACATGGATTATACTAATAGTCTTTTAGCGGAGAGTTAGTGACACTCTTCTCACAGATGTTTCTATAAAGCTGCAAAGATTATGGGAAACTGGATGGGAGCTTCTTGGAAGAAGGTTTCTACTAAGATGGATCACACTTCTCTTGCTTGAGCAAACAGATTAATGAGAGGGAAATCTTCATAAGGGCGCGCGTTCTCAAAGAAAGGTCATTCCCCTCCATATTGATATTAACTTATCAATAACGCCAAAAACTATTCCAAGGATAATAGGAAATAATACGTCTTTCACAGCGATAAACCAGTTGAAAAAACAGACTTAAGCACAGAAAATGAGATAGGTCATCTTGCTTTATAATGTCAATGCTTAATGACATAATTAAGGGCACAGACTGTAAAGATAAGGCTGGAATTCAGGAGGCTAAAAAAGGTCAATTTGCAAGGCCTCTCTGATTTCAACATACCCTGCACCAACGCTGGGTACAGACAAGATATGCTCAGGTTGGTCCCGGGGATGTGCGTGATGCTCAGCCCTGCATTACAGCCAGGGTGTTAAAACGCACCAGCTACATTATTGAGTCAGAATGTTCTTTATGATCACTTGGGGAACAGGGTTTTGAACCCGTTTGTCTTTAATATTGCCAAATCTGGAAGAATTCAGCTTCAAGAGATAACCTGAGCTTGGACCATCTCAAGCTTCAGTACCATGCTGGATGGTACTGTGCGCTTATTTTTTAGTTTAATCTTAGCACCGCTCCCAAAGATCGATGACTCCCCACCCAGTGTTTAAATATGATTTCTCAAGACCAATTTTCCTCATTGGTCAACTGGTTTAATAGAGAACCTTTCGTTTTATTTTGTCTATGTGTTTTTATTTAGTCCTGTTTGACGACCTCCAAGAGGTCCAAATTAATCAAATGCAAGCCATCCTTGCTTGAGCACTTATGTGCACCTTCCTTTTGGGTGATGCTTTGTTTACCCTTTCTTCAGCGTAGGGTTATGTAGCAGTGGGGTAGGCCCTCACCCACCACCTCAGCTGGAACTGGAACGTTACAGACACGCTCTTAACACATAACAAGTCATTAAAGTTGAATAAGCACTCAATACTGAAGATTTTACTTCAAGATCCAGATCATGAGCAACTTTTATGCTCATAAAATTCCCAGCCGCTTCTTTATCTAAGAGGGACTCAATAGATACTATATGGGATCCCACTAAATTTTGACAGGCAATAGAAAAAAAGCATGATTTTTTCGCAACTTCATGGGACATGAAAGGTGGGGATTGGGTTATCACCAGAATATCAACTAGACTTGATTCAGGGAGAGGAATAGTTCTTTCAGCTGTAAGGGTTACAAAACTCTCTGCCTGTTGTACTGCGGACAATAGGGGCACTATTAAATAAGAACCATCTGTTTTCCAGAGGCTCATGACTCAACAGATGGAGTGTGACCACCAGAACACATAACTTTGGGGCAGGGGAGATTATTTGAACTGGAAAAGCAACACACCCACACTTGTGACTGTCCAAGCTTGCCAAACTGTGGGGAGAAAGAGGAACAGAACGTTCTTATACTTTAAATTGGGGTATGAGGCAAGGTTATTTGAGTCAGAAGTTATTCTTTACCTTTAGCATTTAAGCTTTACCTCATGGAATATTGTAACCACTCATAAACCGTTGCATTAATCAAAAGTATAATGCTCTGCTCATATAATACAACCAACTCATCACCCAATTTAAAAAGAAGGGTGGAGAAGTTTAAGAATAACGGGGTTGTTCCATTATGTCATGGAGCTTGCTGATAATATAAAGATTGTACTGCCACTCATATTGAATTACCACACATAGCAAATTTCATGGGTCAGAATACTTCCAGTATAGCTACCCATGAAATTTGATATGAAGTGAGGAGACAAAATTCCCATATTAGAAAGATAATCCCATAATTGGCCCATATAGCTGATAATTGACACTAAAAACTCCTCAATTTTATATAAAAGATATTGAAACATATGATCTTTATTAAATAAAACAGATAAAGTGAAAATAGAAAAGGGAGCAGCTTCATAACCTGTTGGGTACTGCTGGCTTATAATTATGATGGGGAATAAAGAGGTGTGCATTGGAGCTACCAATCTTTAATGCCAAAAGAGAACTGAGAATTGAACACGCTATCAAAATTTGATAAAAACGAATATAATGTTGTAAGTGGATCACCCTACCTTTCATTCAGATTACTAGCAAAGATTTTAATAATTTTTGTGTTCCATATATAGCCAGGCAGGCAAACTGGCTGTTCTGTGAGGCAGTTATATGGCTAGAGATAGCAGGGATGATTTCACTTTGAATTAAATAGATACAATAAGCCTAAACCTGTTGAGGGGCGGGCTTGCTGTTCTATTGCCTAAGTAGGATTGTGGGAGAATAACTATTGTTCAGAAAACAAAAATATTGATTTGTTTATGTTCAATTTTTGCATCTGTTTCTTAAAGAAACTTAACCCTAATCTTGGTGGATGATATGCTGAGGGAGGGCAAAAAACTGTCTTCTGGTGGGGACCTCTGGCCTCCGCCACCTCCCTGTGAAGCCCCTTTATCCTGCCTACCAAATCTTGGTGATAGTATGGATCAAAAGGGTTAAATTTCGAGGTATTGGCAGTGAATCACCGCTCATACACCACATAGTCAAAGTCTCCTTTAGTGATGAGGATGCAGCAGTTTCTTAGACCCCCTCTTGGTTCTGTGCAAGAACTCCTACCTGTTTAGGAAAAAGGGTTGCTCCCCAGAACTTACAGACTTACTACTTATGTTATTCTATGAATATCATATGTTGGTGGGTGTATGGATGTTTGTGGTCTTATTCTACGTTTTGAGCTGTTATAGATTACTTAGGGCTTAGATATGGTAATGTGACAACTTAATCTATGGCATAGTTAGATATTATTGCACAAAAAATATTTTGAGATTTACAATAATCCATTATAATTAATTTCCATATGACTAACTTTTATATTGATATTTAGGCTGCTAGTATGGAGAATAATCCTTGACTTTTAGGCTTACAAGGAAACATTTTTACTTCACTTATCCTTATTAAAAAACTTAAACAATTTTATAGCTACCACTTTTGATATTCTAATCTGCATTATAATATGAATAACTGGACAATTAAATATTAAAGTTCAAGATCTTTATGATATGCTTGACCTTAAATGTTAGTGCATATATCTATTTATATTTTTCTCTAATCTTTAATAAAGATAATATTAGCCTCACCTTAGGTAAAACTTGAATTCTCAAATAATAGTTTTTATTATATTGGGTTTACTGTAGCTTAATTGAGTAATTAATTAAAAATATCTCATTTGCTTACTTGCTATATATTGTAATAAACAAACTTAATTCATGATGTTACTATGACATACCTTTAAGCTTTTATTATTGTTTAAAAAATTTTGTTATATAGTTAGCAATTAATCATGTAATGATTCAACATAACTTTAACTAGCTATCAAACTATGTAAAAAAATTTTTTTAATTAGATATTACTAAACCACAAAATAACACATATCTAACACAGCCATAATCTAAAACTATAGTGGAAAGTATTTAGGAATCTTTAGAAACATCTAGGCAAAACATTATAGACAGTTTTTGTTAAAGATAATATATTTTTGTCTATTTTCTTCTTGATTATAGAGCTCTAATTGCTAATCCAGAGTATCTTAGTATATAGTACTGTTTGATTGCTTTCCACCTTCTGGTAAAGCACCTATCTATATTATAGATTCAGCAGTAGATCTAGAAATTACCTTTGATTCAAATTTCTGACAGTGAAAAACCATGCTTTCTAATTTAAGCTACTTGTATTCTAATGATAATTGCTAAATTTACCTTTAAAGTAGGGCTCACTATAAAGATTTATATCAATAAACTTAGCTTTAGCTCTTATTATGCCTGCATTTGGACTTAACAATTAAAAATTAAATCAGAATTAAAAATGTCTAAATACTAATTTAAAGCATTTTATCTACTTGTTTCTTATAATAACTCTCACGCAAAGTTTTTGGTAGGTGGGTTATTACTGTGTTTGATGCCAGGCTGACTTGACCCAATTTATGTATAACTGAATGGTGCCACTTAAAGTACTTTAAGGTTTATAGGTTCAACACTTCTTATTAGACTGGGTATCCTTAATTACCAGGTGTTAAAAATTGGGAGTTATTCCTTAGTTTTTAAGGATTAGTAGCTGGCTCTTATTGGCTACTCTTCTCAGGAGTACCAAATGTTACAATTCTGGGTTCTTCCACAATTGATAGCTCCCAATCGTGTCCATCTAGTACTAAAAAAAGATAGCTCCCAATCGTTAACTGCACAGGTTTAATATGAGCACAATTAACTTTGTCTGAAGTAGTTGATAATTGATTGACAATAGTATGAATACTATTATCCATAGTTGAATAGATAAACTATTCAGGTCCAATGCTAGACCTGTACTTCTCTATAAAATAATCTTGATATCAATTGTAGGGACTTTTTCCATTATCCACCTAACTTGATCTATGCTCATATCCAGAAGTTTAAAGCCTTTTCTCTTGTGACACGAAGTCTGCAGCAATTCCCATCTAAGTTCATCTCTTTTAGGGATCCTTAATCCTTACTCTTTATATGACAAAATAGTTGCCAATTATATTATACAGCAATAATTTCCTGAAGATAAATAGAACTTAACACATTAATTAATTCTACTAACTTGGCCTCTCTATTAATGTGAATTATCAGTGGAATTTTAGAGGAAATTTGGTGCCCTACGCTCAGTTGGCGCCTCAGCCATGAAACGACAGCTTTTGCCATTAAACTTCCCTTTGACACCTCACTAGTGATGGTCTTTTCCATATGGTTATTATTCCTTCATTGGACATCCTTTAGACCTAAAACAAACAGAGTCAGAAAACGTGTCTCTAACGTTTCCCACTCAACCCCAGCGAACCAGCCATATTTGGTGAGTGACCTACTTAGGTAATGGGACTTGTTACCCATTATGGCAGGTAGTGAACCAACTAATCAATTTTCTAGTTGCAGGTGACATCACTCGCCTCGCAACTTGCTCATTAAATTCCCAATCAGTTGGTGATAAAACCTGACAGACCCCTTTGGTACACCTGATAGTTAATCATTGATTATATATCAGATGCCCCCATCTTGTCAGCAACTCTGCCCGATAAGATCTTAAGCATTCACCTGGATTGAACTTTAATGGATCCAAGCCTTGTGAATTACTAAAACCCCCAAACATTATTATCCCAAAATCAGTGTCAAATTAATATTAATTCGCTCACCATCAGGAATTCTCTCCTAGCAATCCACAGGTAATCTAGGAGGCTGGAAAGGTGGGTAAAAATCCTAACACATCCCCCCTCTTGCCTAGATTTCTAGCAAGAATAGGATTGGGACAGGAGAATAACGCCTCAGACACCAGGTAGATTATTTGGGTTTCTAGAGGAGCACAGTTATTCTGCACTCAACGCTGCTCAGGGCAACATTTGGCATGTGTTTCTTCCTTTTTATCATTGCTACTGCCTCCTCAGAGCGCAGCCCCCAAAACCCACTTTTGTGATGTGCTGATTGATTTAATTGTTACAATGCTAGTCCTAAAAAGCCAGTTCCTCCCCCCCGGTCAGGGCATATAACCCTTTTTCATATTCAGGATCTTGGTCTGGCGTCCTTGATTTTCTGATTTTCTGATCTTCCTCCTTGTCATTAAAAGGAGGTCACTGCTTTCAATGTTTGTCTAGTGGCACAATTAAGAATGTTCAATTATACTTGCTCTTGTTGTTTGCTCATAATAACTTCTTTGCTAACATCTTTCTTAATTCTTTTTTGAAGAGCTTATCTCATTAATTTTAAGATTAATTTTAATAAAATTAGAGATTAATTGATACCAAAGGGAATAATGTTAACTATTATAAAAAATCAGACATCCCCCTCATTCAGCTCATATTTTAAATTTTTAAATCTTGGTACCAGCAACTTCTTGACAGCCTGTCTGATAAAGATGCTCAGCTCTTCCAACTGATGAGTCAATCTGCACAACGAGATCTCTTCTATGGTCCAACTAGGACTCATACTCCCATTCAAGCACTTGTAGCCATTTCTTCCATGGAACTTCCATAAATGGTACCAATCCCCAACAAAACCAGATTTTCAATCGTCCTAAATGACTTGCGGCCAATCCTTCCTCTGTCATCAATTCTCAAATTAGATTTTGATACTCTCCTGGATTTGGCTCCTTTTGGAGATACTCCAACTATCATCATTGAACCTCCTGAAACAATGCCCTCTGCTATTGATTGATTATTACTTGACAGATTTGACTTGCATTCAGAGTTCCTTTTCTGACTTATCCAATTTTACAAAACAACTGTTCTGTCAAGTGAAACTGGCCATTATAAGTCGCAAACATTTTGAATCCACCTATGCAGAATTGAGGACCTGAGTGCCCAAGGCATTGTCCATAGCTCTGAACTCTTCTGATCTTAGAAAAATCCTAGATTTGGATGTTGCAGCCTATGCCCTTCAATTTGCCAGCCAAGTTCTTAAAAGTTGGGCCACAAGGCTTCCAGCCTCTCCTGAATTCCATTGCTCCTTCTTCTTCTGCATCAAAGAATCTCATAGTCATCATCTTCAGGATGCCGTCCACTCCCTGTATGACTATCTTGTTTCTGGCGTGTCCCATTGGTATCTTTCCCTTTTGACTTTGATTAGTGGCATGATTTGGCAACTACCACCTAGTCTCCCTTGCTCAATGCTGGCTCTTATGTCCAATATTCTTTACAAAGCTGTTGGCAAGCACTCAAGACTAATCTTCTGGCTCCAGTGCCATATAAGGATCACTTAGGGTTATTCTCCAACTGCCTCTTTTTTTTCTGTTATTTTCCTCTCTGATCTATAATATAATGTTTGGCAAGTACTGATATGTACATCTCTCTTCCACTCATTGCGTTCTCACAAGGATCAGCCTCCAATCAACAAACTTGGCATTGAGTAGGTCTAGCTCTTGCAATCATCCAATCTCACATAAAACATGATGGCTTATTCACCCCTACTGTTATACATCCTCCCTCCCCCAAGAGGTGACATAGGCAGAATCATCCCTGAGCTGAGGATAACCAATAAACAATTATAAAATTATGTCTTCTTTATTATAGGCATTTGATGTTTTTTCTCTATAGATTTCTACCAAACTTTTATTTTTTTCTTTTTATATGGGACATGCCTTCACTCAGCTCAGCAGTCCATCTTTTTTATTTATTCCCCCAAACTAATTCCAAGGTATGCTTTGTGTAAGTCAAGGGGAACGTACCCTGTGCGTAGATTGGTCGCTCTTCCCATTTCTGAGCAAAAAGGGGCCAAAGAGGGTGGCCATGCCCCTTGTCACCCAGGGTGATCTCACCCATGTGGTAGACGAGCACTGGGTAATGGCCTTCCCTCTCCAGACTCCCCCCAGTACCTTTGTTCATCTCAGCCAAACTCATTAGATAGATTAAGGAAATCTGTGCCAAGATCGCCAAGTTAAAGTCAATAGCTCCAAAACTGATGAAAATTAAGCCTGACAATCAGAATCCGCATAACCAAAGAGGGATGAAAATTGAGTTATTGGCCAGATTCGCTGACAGTTTTAATTGACCCAGCAGTATGATTGACAAAATTAACCCCATCTCAAAATTGTCAGGGATGATCCCCAATGTGCAGCTCCCATCTGGCAAATCAGGAGTTGCGGCCAATGCAGCACATTTGGCCAAACGAATGTTCCAGTGACTGAGCATGGGGGGTTGGGAATCCTGAACCCATTCCCAACCAAATTGGGACTGCCCCTATATAGGGTGGCCCTGGAGGATCCCCATTGCTCATCAGGCCAGACGCTGTCACACCAACCACTGGAAACGTAGTTGGGTCTCAGTTCAGGCATTTGAGGTTGAACTGACAGCAACTCAGCCTTCTTCCAAATTCTTTGATGTCAGTTCCTATTAAGCTTATCTGCCCCCATCCCCAAATAATTCACTGGTTAGGTCGAATTGAGGGACCTGATCCCAGCTTGTTCCCACATTAATTGACCACTACTTAATCAGTTGCATCACACTGAGAAAATTGTTTGTCAATTTTCTTCCTTTATTTTCCATTAAAAACCTTACCCTAAATTTAGTTTTTTTATGTTAAAAATAAACCTCCCTTTTTGCCAACACTTACACACCCCTTGGGGTTAACAGCCATATTTTTCTGGTATTTTATTATGTGCCTGTATGGGATTCTGGCTCACTGGCAGTTATTGACGAAACTTTTTTATAGTCTCATATCTGTCATACCAGCAGCAGTGCCTTTGGCATTCTGGTTTGCCATTCAGGTGCTCCAGCATTTGGGCTGGAAGGCTGGTCTAATTTTAACTTGCTGTCTGCCCTACACTCTGACTACCAGTTTTCCATGTTTTAGAGGTGTTTTTTAAGAAATAAATATCTATTTTGGTTCAGCGGTCCCTTTTTAGGACTCAAACAAACTATCAGGACATAACCATATCAATGGTTCAGTGGTCCTTTGGGAAAACTATTTTTATTTTTTCCTTAAATACATTGCTTTAATTATTTAGCATGGACTTGATTCACAATCCTTCCATCCATGAGGCTGTTGATGGAATAGGCATCCATTGCCATCTTAGCAATAATCTCAAACAGACTCAACCACAACGCATCTAGTTTGTTTCTTCTTCTGAAACCAT
This sequence comes from Massospora cicadina, assembly GCA_022478985.1. NCBI lineage: Eukaryota > Fungi > Entomophthoromycota > Entomophthoromycetes > Entomophthorales > Entomophthoraceae > Massospora > Massospora cicadina. The sequence goes on along the minus strand of JAKSZP010013305.1, from coordinate 109,209 downwards.
GCATATCACAATAGGCAAATTTTTGCTTAATTGGTATTCTGATAATGCGAGTCAGTATCTTATCATCTGTCATTTTGGCCTTGATTCTCTTCTTCAAGGTCATATTAAATGCTTAAAATTTCATCTTGATCTAAATATTTGAAAATCATATCAGGTATTTCTTGGCACTCATCCCAAATGTTGGTTCAACCACCAAATATAGAATTGTCAGCAACGCAGCCTTTCTTCCATACAGTAATTTGAATGGCGTTTTTCCCGTTGATGTATGGTGAATTATGTTATATGTGAACATCACCATACTGAGGTATGTTCCCCATGCAGAAATTTTTCTGCGACCAGCTGTTATGGTACAGGGCATTCCTGACCATCACATTATTCTTATTATAGATAATACTAACAAAAACAAAAATAATATCAATCTTAAAATAGAAAAAGAACCAGAATTGGCCAAAAAGTGTATCAAATGAAGGCTACTATATGTCTTCAAGGATACGCAGGATTTGAACTTCACCCATCAAATTTATTTCATTAAATCTCAATCTGAACTTAATGCCAGACCACATCAGCAGTTAGAATCGAGAGGAACCCCTTTTTATAGTGGTTCCTTAATGGAGGAACTGCCAAGTGAATAAATATCTAAAGAAGTCGTAATTGACCAATTTTTCTCCTCAAAGGTTACTCCAAATGCAACCTAAAGTTTGAGCCTGTAAAATAGGCCCCAAGTTTAGCTTTTTTGCACCAAATTTCCTACAACTTAAATTATCTAGGCATGCTTACCAACTATGACATATATAAATTCCTAAAAAGCACAATGAGCGAATTAATACATATTTCTTAAATCATCTATTTTCACAATTGCAGCATAAATAATCATCAGACTCAACCAATTTTGAAGCATTATTTATGACTAGTATAAATAAGAATTGAGTAGATTTTATCTCTCAATTCTGTGTATTTTAGCAGTTTTTGCTCAATAAAATCTATCTTTGGACAACCCTTCAATTAATTATTTTATTTGAAAAATTTACACTATCAAGAACATATTCTCTCTGAACCAAGAGACTGTACTTAGTCACTTGGTGGAATCCCTCCTATCTCTCTCTTGGGGTCAGTGTGCTCTTTTAGGGTTGAGTATTCTTTTAACTCATTTACAAGGATTAATTCAACTCCAACATAGTAGTATGCAGACATTCAGAGCCTTCTCTGTGGTGCTTTCAGGGTTGTGGACTATTACTTGGTTAGTGTTACCCAACACTTTTGTTCACTACTGGAGAACCAGTCTGTTACACCAGCTTTCTCAGCATCATGACCAGCATTCCATTGACCCATTCTACCAGTCCGTTTATCTCCAGCTCATAAGATACTACATTTTCTCAGATCCCCATTATCTCATTTGATTTTGGGATCATGTGGGACATGAAATTTGTTTTATTGTCACTTAACAAGTCTTGTGGGCATCCATGGCAGTATATTACTTGATCCAGGATAAATCTTGCAGTGCTTGTAGCATCCACTTTTTCCAGGGCTTTTGTCTCAACCATTCTAGTCAGATGGTCGATTGCAACTATTATGTCTTTGACTCCCCCTGTACTCATAGTTAATGGTCCCATCACATTATTACTGTATGCCAGGCAAATCCAGGGCAAACCAGTCAATATCCAGTTGTATTCTTGTGAGGGTTGTGCAACTGGCACTCCACACATCAAGCCAGATAATCCACTTAATTGTAGTTGATAGACTCCCAGTAATAGTACTGGCAAATGTGATTGTCCATCTTCCTCAGGCCTTTATGCCTAACAACTTATGCACATCCTGAACAATCGCCACTTGTTCCGCTGGTCTTGGGAATATAAATCATTTCCTATTGATCATCTTAAAAACTTGTCTATCCTTGGTCTCAGTGTTATCCATTGCTTTCTGAAGTGCACCTTGGATTTCTTGGAGCTTATTCCCAATTTCTCCATTGACTATTCTCTAAACAGCTCATCAGCATGCTGATATATCACTTAAACCATTGGTAACCTTGATAAGCCATCTGCATTCTGATGAGAAGCTCCTGCTTGGTGAACTATCTCAAAGTCATAATCCTGTAGCTTCAATGCCCATCAGGACATTCGTCCTTCCAGTTCCATTAAATTATGCACCCAATGCAGCAAAGAGTGGTCCGTCACCACTTTAAAATGCGTTCCATGAATATACACTCAGAACTATTTAAAGGCGTAAATTACCACAAGGGATTCATGCTCAGTAACAGTGTATTTCCTTTTTGGCTGCTGATAGCGTCCAGATCAAAAAAGCTACCAGATTTCGTCCATTATCTCATCTACTTGACTCAGGATGGCGCCAATCACCATTAATGAATCATCAGTCTGAACTATAAATTCTCAATCAAAATTTGGATATTTCAATATCAGAGAATCTATCCAATAATGGCATAAATCATTGAAAGAACTCTGGGCCTCTTCATTACAAATGAATATTTTTTGGATCCTTCATCAAATAAAAGTGGGGCTTGGCAATTCTCACAAAATCCCATATGAATCTTTGGTAGTGTCTGACCATTTCAAGGAACACTTGGATATCTCAGACACTTCTCAGGATGACCATTCGCTCTATGGCCTCTGTCTTATGGGCTTGCAGCTGCAGTCTACTAGAGCTGACAACAAATCCCAGAAATTCCAACTTTTTCTTATAGAAGTGGCACTTCCTCAGCTTGATCTTCAGGTTAGCTGCATAAAGTCTCTTAAAGACTTCTTCCAAGTGGTGTAAATAGTCAATAAATGTCCTACTGAACACATTTATATTTTTCAAGTTCACCAGGACGCATGAAATCTTCAAGTCATTTAATATGGCGTCCATGGCCCTCTGGAACGTTGCAGGTGCATTACAAAGACCTTGGGGGCATCCTAGTTAGTTGATAAAGCCCCTGCATGGTGATGATCGCGCATTTCTCCTGTTTTTCCATTGGCAAAATAATTTTCCAATATCCCGATATCAGATCCATCGTGGAGAAGTACTACACTTCTCCCAATCAATCTAATACATCATCAATTTGTAGTAGTGGATACAAATCCTTCTTTGTTATCTTATTCAGCTTTTTGATAATTGATCACCACCCAATTAGAGCTGTCCTTCTTCTTCACGATCAGGATAAGGATCACCCAGGGACTCAATGATAGAACTAGAAGCCCATACTTTACTAGTTTGCTGATCTCTTCTTCCTTTTCTGCCTCAGTGGCTTCAACCATCAAATTGGTCTCATCCTTATTGGCAAATTTCCCCGTTGTCAACTTTGTGGATGACATCCTCACACATCCCAAATCATGGTCATTCTGAGCAAATATTTTCAATGCTTTTCGAATAGTTCAAGCACCTCCTCCTGTTGTCTTGCCATCAGATCAGCAAGTTGCTCTTGATAACTAATAGATTGATGCTCTTGGTCACCCCTGCTAGTAATCCCATCTCATTGATGGTCCCAAAATTGTGAAATTTTCTAAATTTTACCATCAGGATCAGATGAACAAATGTGATGATTTGATTCTCTTGATCTTCATTGGATTTTCACTAAAATTTGCCAGGAGAGCTCAAATTTTTATAGCCTGGCATATTTATTCCAGGAGTTACCCAAAGCTCTACTATGGACTCCTTCTAGGGGCTACTGACTTCTCCATACAACAGCTTGGTTATCTCCAATGTCAATACTGTGTCAACTATGACCTGTAATCCCTGCGGTATGGTTCTTGAATTTTTGGTTTGCGATGGGATTCAAAAATTTTCCAGAATTTCCTCATGCATTTCTCTTATTTTTGCCCAACCAATTGGTAGTGAATTGGGACAATGCTATCATTGTAAATCAGATTGATAAAATTGTTTCTCCTGGTCAGTGGATTTTCCCCATCTCTCTGATATACTAGCAGTAACATCTGACCCAATATGGTCAATATATTATCTTTGAAGCTACATTCAACTCCATACTTTTGTAGATACTTGGTCCCAATCAGAATATCAGTTTTTGTTGATTAAATCTATTGATGGGGTGGAACCACTAAAGATCTAAATTGTAGTGGTAACATGCTATACGCTCCACAGGAGATGGTTGTATTTGTCCTGGCGGTCCCATGTTCTTTCCTATGCTCTAAATCAGGTGAGATTCTCATCTTCACCAGCTTGGTTGAGACAATGTTGATACCTTCTCCTCTGTCAATTATCACCCGCACCTGTACTTAATTAACCAGTATATCAATATACATACAATTGGAGTATTTTAAAATTGTATTTACTGAGTGTATGGCAACGTTATTTACCAAATCAAGGATGTGAATAATTTGCGCTGATAGACCATGAAACTAATACCTTAATCACGCTAAGGGGATAGACAGGTTTGCCTCATCTAATTTGACCTCAGTCAACTCTTCCAGATTCTCCATGGCTCAAATCTTGTCTGCTAGTTGTCACGCATATTGGCAAGTAACTTTCTTGATTATTTTTGGGGTAGATCCCCCTCACTCCTGATCTGGTTACTGTGTTGAGATACAAATTGACCACTTGATAAAGTTGATCCTATGCGTCATCATTGATGAACAGATCACTAATGCCAAATTCTTCATGCAAAATATTGGGGGGAATGGTTTTATCCGCAGCTCTAGACTGTTCCCATCTAGGCCATGGGCCCTTTTTCTGACTCCTGTGTGGGTTTGTCCTCTTTTTCCTGTAATATGTTAATCTGTTCCTTTGGCTTTTTGCATTGAACAGCAAAGTGTCCCTTCCCACCACACTGAAACAGCTTTTGTCTTTCTTATCTGTCTGCTTGAACTCCTTGGGCTTATTTCCCAGCACGGTTTGATTGTTGGACTTCAAAGCGCTCTCAGTCCCCTTAATAATATTTGAATCTTGCACTGGACTCATTTTGAAGCTTCTATTAGGGGCACCAAATGTAGCTTCTAGTATCTTCAAATGATCCACCATACTTGAGGTGGTAATCTCAGTTGCAAACACAGAAGATATCATCCAGTGTAAATTGCAATAGGGCTGAAGGGTCGCTTGCAATGTGATCCATGCATTAAAATTGTCCAGTACTTTCACTCCAACCAAAAGCTGCAATTCTTGGTAGAATTGGTCGACAAAACTTGCTAAGAACTCATCCTTCTGGAATTGGATTCCCACAAATTTCTAGTTGTGCTTTGACATGCGTGGGACTTCCAAATTCTTTCATTAATGCCGTCTTGGCCACTGAGTATGATCAGCTGTCCCCCTCTAGATGGGGTAACACCAAATTCTGACAATTGGTGTCCAAACATTTCATCACCATTAAAGCTTTTTGATGATCACCATACCCAAACTTTGTCATGTCAAACAATTAAAAATGCAGAAGCAGTATCCCAATGGAATGTGGGTTTTTTTAGCGTAGTTTTAAATTCCTCCAAAGTTTTTCTAGCCACCAAAACTGGTTCAGCTACTTTAATGACTGAGGAGTGATTTTTTGGGAGTCATCTCCAAAATGGCCGTAAATGCTGCCAGCATATTTTTTAGAATAGTCAACTTATCAACTGGGGGTCTTGTGGTCCTTTCTTTAGTGTCAGTCACCACATAGGGCTCACATTCACATCTATAAGTCCTCAACACTTTTAATTTCTTCATTAAATGCTCTATATTATACTAAATGAATGCAATCAAATGCAATCTGCTTCACATTCAGTTTTAAATAATAAGCTTATTGAACTGAGTCACCTTCTTTTTTCTTTAATGATGCTACTTTCCCTAGAAACTCATTGCCAAAATTGAAGACATCTTTGACTCCTTCCTTGATCTTGGTAACTCTCTCCTCTAAGGCAACAAATTCTCTGTGATTAGCAGAATTCAAAGCATTTTTATTGATGGTTGCTAATTCCATCCAGAGTTTTCTTAACACATCCTTGTATAAAATCTTATACCAGTATATCCCACTCAACTACCCCCTGTAATGAGCACCAATTGTTAAAACTTGGGAGCTATTCCTTAATTGTTAAGGATTAGTAGTTGGCTCCTACTAGCTACTCTTCTCATGAGTACTAAATGTTATAACCCTGGGTTCTTCCACAATTAATAAATCCTAATCATTAACTGCACAGTTTCAATATATGTACAATTCGCATTGTCTGATAGTAATTGATAATTGATTGTTAATAGTATGAATACTATTATCCATAGTTGAATAGATAAGCTATTCAGGTCCAATGCTAGACCTGTACTTCTCTATAAAATAATCTTGATATCAATTGTAGGGACTTTTTCCATTATCCACCTAACTTGATCTATGCTCATATCCAGAAGTTTAAAGCCTTTCCTCTTGTGACATGAAGTCTGCAGCAATTCCTAAGTTCAGATTCTCTTCTAAGGTTCAATAATACTTACTCTTTATATGACAAAAGAGTTCAGAATTATAGCACACAGCAAAAATTTCCTGAAGATGAATAGAACTTAATATAATAATGAATTCTACTAACTTGGTCTTTTTATTAAATTTGAATAATCAGGGGAGTTTATAGAGGTAATTTGGTGCCCAACCCTCAGTTGGCACCTCAGCTATTAAATGACAGTTGTTGCCATTGAACTTCTCTTTGACACTTCACCCATAATGGTCTTCTCTATCTGGTTAGGATTCCTTTATTAGATATCCTTGAGACCTAAAATGAACAGTCAGAAAACATGTCCTAACATTTTCCACTCAATCCCAGTGAACCAACCATATTCGGCAAGCAACCTACTTAGGTAATGGGACTTGTTACCTGTTATGGCAGGTTGTGAACCAACTGATTAACCTGCTAGTTGCAGGTAGTATCACTTGCCTTGCAACTTGCTTATTAAATTCCCAATTGGTCTGTGACAAAACCTGACTGATCCCAATTGATACACCTGATAGTTAATTATCAATCAAATATCAGATGCCCCTATATCATTGGTAACTCTGCCTGATGAGATCTTAAGCATTCACCCAGATTGATCCTCAACAGATCTGAACCTGGCTAATTACCTAAAATCTCCTAAACATTATTAGCCTGAAATAGGGTCAACTAAGATCCAATTTACTTGCCATTGGAAATTACCCCCTAGCAATCCACAGGTAATCTAGGAGGCTGGAAAGGTGGGCAAAAATCCTAACACCAAGCTAAAACTTTGATATGTTGATAGATCATCTGATAATTTTTTCTAGTAAAGATTAGATATAAACCAAGATATTGTTTTATGCTTTATAAAAATATAATGTATAAAAAACATATCCAGAATATATATAAAATAAAAGATCAGTAAAAATGGTTATGTGCATTCCCAGCCAAAAAATATTTATGCCAAATTTTAAAATCTGTATCTTTGTTAATTTTGATATAATATGATGACCTAGTCAGAGCACGCTCTTTTGCCTATAAATCTAGAACTATAAGTGATTGATATACGTAGCAAAACAAAAATTCATACCGTCATATTCAATAGTAACCTATCCCTTTTGCAAACCCTGCAAAATGCAATTCGACGGATGACTACAAAGGTAAAATAAAAACACGACTTCATAAGAAAATATTAGGAGAAAAAATGAAAGTCACTAAAGGTACGAAAGCTCAAAGATTTCCAAAAATCTGTATCATATGTCACAAACTAATTCAAAAAATGTTAAAAGCCATTTTATCAAGATAATTAGCTTAAACCAAAGCAGCCTTAAATGCCTGATTTAACAAGGCCTGGATTTGAAGCCATGTTCTTATCCAAAGCGATACGATTTAGCGCGTTGATATAGGCCTTCGCACCTGCCAACAGGACATCAGAATCAGTAGCCTGACCCTTAAAGATCCTTGCGCCATGACTCGTTCTCTCAATAAATCGGTTTGATTGTAAATGAGAGAAGCCATTTGGACTATATGTACCATCCTTTGAATTGATCAGCTTAACGGTGACGGTACCGAGAGCGTCACTTCCACCTGTAACGCCATGCACATCATATCCAACCATCTCATGTTCCAAAAAGATCTGACGATGGAGAGCACTAAATATCGCGTCAACGGCACCTGGGGCAGTAGCAGCATCTTCATGGGCTTCATAGGTGGGAGGGTCGGTGGCAATGAGAGTTTGGATGCGAACGGTAGCGGTTGCAGAATTACCGCAGGTGGTAAAAACCTGGACATGGTCAAGGCGAAAGTACTCAATGCCACTTTGGCTGGTTTGGTCGTCAAGCAGGGCCATGATATCTTCGTCGTGAACCTGGCGTTTGCTGTCGGCCACTTTCTTAAAACGCTCAAAAGCCAGCTGAAATTGTTCAGAAGTGAGATGGGTCACCCCCAGCTTTTCGAGATGGCTACGCAATGCGTTTCGACCTGAGTGCTTGCCAAGGACCAGTGAGTTGGACGGAACGCCCACCACTTCAGGTCGAATAATCTCGTATGTTTCTTGATGTTTAAGAACGCCGTCTTGGTGGATCCCCGATTCGTGAGCAAATGCATTTGCTCCTACAATGGCCTTGTTGGACTGAATGAGCATTCCCGTCAAGTGACTGACCATCTTGGACACTCGGAAAATCTTGCTTGTGTCGATATGTTCAATACCAACTGGATATAGTTGCGGATGAGTATACAGCGTCATGCACACCTCCTCAAACGCCGTGTTCCCTGCTCGCTCACCAATTCCGTTGATGGTAACTTCGACTTGCCTAGCCCCTGCCATCACTCCGGCCAGGGTGTTGGCAGTAGCCAGCCCCAAATCATTATGGCAGTGGGTAGACCAAATTACTTTATCAGAACCTGGCGTATGTGTTATTAGATGCTTAAGGATGGCACCATATTCCTCAGGTGTATTATATCCTACAGTATCGGGGATATTAAGAGTAGTGGCCCCAGCTTCAATAACGGCTACCAAGACCGTGCACAGAAATTCCTTGTCACTACGCCCAGCATCTTCTGGAGAGAACTCTACATCCTCGCGCACAAAGATTTCGCAAATTTAACGGCTGAAACCGCGCGCTCGATACATTGTTCTCGGGTGATTTTGAGCTTATACTTCAGATGGATATCGGAAGTTGCAAGAAATGTGTGAATTGATGCGCTTGCGGGGTGCCTCCTTAATGGCATCAAAGCACCTTTCAATATCCGAGTTAACAGCTCTAGCTAACCCACAGATGATCATGGGCTTTCCATCCTTGCGACCCTCGGTCAAAGGGCCAATGTTCAATGCGATTTCCTTAACAGCTCTGAAGTCACCCTCGCTGGCTACCGGAAACCCTGCTTCAAGGACGTCAACTCCCATTCGTGAGATCTGACGTGCAATATCCAACTTTTCTTGGACGCTTAAAGTGACGCCGGGAGACTAAAAATTAGCTTATACCAACTCTTTACGTTTAAAATAGTGCAGTTTAAGCAAAAAAACAATATAGTCTAAGGATTGAGGCGCTAAACGTCAATTTGTTTAGCTCAATTGTTAAAGAAGCGCTAAATAAGTATAGAAACCAAAGACTGACATAATAAAAATTTCAAAAAGGTAAAACAACGGTAGCTCCAGCAGCAGTTCAAGTAAATTTAATCAAAGGCGAGCTTACCTGTTCGCCATCCCTTAAAGTGGTATCAAAAAACACAAGATTTGGGTTTTTAGTTTGGTTCATATCGAAGGGTCCTCTTGAAGTTTACGGAAGAAACACTGGTCGTTACGCTGAGGTTGTTAAAAGATCAAATTCCACGTTTCTCATGCGCAGAGGCCAAAAGTTTCGTGACTTCTTTTGATTCCATGTGACTCATTTGCAAACTTGCCATTCCAATCGTCATGATCTGTTTAGTAACGACGATTATCTTCAGCCTATCTTCGAGCTCTATAGTTCATATATTTATCTAATCTAATTATTTCACAGCATTACGTCTCCGGCTATAATTATTTTAAATTGTCATGAAACTCGGGTATTCGCCGATATTTCACGAGGTGCAAATGGGGCACTAAGAATTAGTGGCACTAAAATTTTAGATCCCCCATCGATCACTACCAATTCGTTATCAAAATTTATTTACAAATTTAAATCATTTTATCTTTCGTATTTGCAGGAAACGAATATAAAAGCTTGCATCAAAATTCAATAAAGTATGTTTCTAAACTCTTAAATCGTTATATTTCACTTTAATTCTATTTTTGCAACCAGAGCTTAGACAAGGAAAGTATCATGTTACTAGCTGTACCCAGCCACGCGTTGCTGTGGCTCAGTTTGGTTAAATGGAAAATAAAGAAAAGAGAAAACATACGTTTCTAATAGTGGAGTTACCCGGCGTTACTCGGGTTTATTTACGAGCTCACTTTAACAGCCTAAAGGCTGTGCCAGCACTATGCTTGAGCCACTCGGACAACAGCTTCGCTGCTGCCCTCGTGGCTAGTGAGCTGGTTATCCTAATCTACTTAATAGGCTATAATAATCTACTTAAAACTCTACCAGATTTTTATTGAGTTTTGGGTGAGCAATTTGGGGAAATATTCAATAATAATCACTAATTCTCATCCACTCACCCAAATAGACTGAACCTATCAGGCTCAATAATTTTGGATTCAATAAGATTCACCAATTCTCACCCACTCACCCAAATAGATGAACCTATCAGATTTGAAGGTTTCAGATATCAGTTGTCATGGAAATGGCAGAAGAAGTTTAGACCAGCCTGCCAGTCAGGATGCATAAGCACCCAAAAAGCAAGCCAGAATGCCAGAGGCATTGCTGACCAAATGACATTATATATAGTCAGGCATTGAGAAACAATGAATTGTTGGTGTAAGACAATAGTAAATACAATCCTGAGAACAAACCAAATCAAGGCCACCCAGACCCTGGAGGTCTTGCTGCAGGGGGCAGAACCACCAATATGGTTTCAACAAGTTCCCTGGTATATGGGACTGATGTGACTGGGGAGACAAGGGGGCAGATACTTTCTTAAAGATGGTGGACATAAGGCCACAAGATCCCAGTATATTGTTGACAAAAGTTCATAACAACAGGGTTTAATTGCCAGAAGTATCTAGCTCGCTGAATCCAATCTATGACAGTGGGGGCCATAGTGACCATGAGTACTGATAGAGCCCATCCAGTGTATGGACTGATGGGCCACCAGGGAAAAGCCATTGGGAATATAGCCAGAAGGTAATCAAGAAAATCAAAATTGATTGGTTTTTTTGAGGCAAAATTTTATTGCAAAGGAAAAGGAATAAAATCAACCAATAATTTTCTCAGTGTGATGCAACTGATTAAATAGTAGTCAATTGATGCAGGAACAAGCCAGGATTGAGACCCTCAATTTTGACCTAACTGGCAAATTGTTCAGGAATGGGGTGGACAAGCTTACTGGGAACCAACATCATGAGGATTCAGTGGCAGGCTGAGTTGCTGTCAGTCTGACCTCAAATGATTGAACTGAGGCTCAGCTACATTTCCAACAGTTGGCACAATGGTATTTAGCCTGACAAGCAGCGGGAATCCCCCAAGGCCACCCCACATAGGGGCAGTCCCAATTGGTTGGGAACAGGTTTGGGATACCCAACCCACCTGTGCTGGGTCACTGGGCTGTTTTTTAGGTCAAAAGTGTTGCATCAGCTGCAATGCCCAATTTACTAGAAGGGAACTTCGAACCCTTGTCAATGGTGCCTGATGCTATTACCTGCCCATCTGGGATGATCCCCATCAATTTTGGGAGGGGAGTGATTTTTATGATCATAATGTTAGCCAAATCAAAACCATCAGCAATTCCAGCCAATAAATCAGTTTTCATCCCTTTTTGACCACTTAGAAATCTGAATATTGGGCTGATTACCACTTGATTTTGTACCAATCAATTTCATTTTGGCAATCTTGGCACAAATTTTACCAATTAACTGTAACAGTTCTGCCAAGGTGAGCATGGGCACTGGGGAAGGGATCCAAAGTGGAAGAGCTGTTACCCAGTGCTCATCTACCATGTAGGCGAGATCGCCCTGAGTAACGAGGGGTACAGCCACCCTCTTCAATACCTTCTTACTCGGGAATGGGAAAATGGCCCAATCAACACCCAAGGGACATTCCCCGGGACTTACATTACCCTTTCCTTTTTCCAAAGGAAGGGCACCACCGCCAGGAAACTGCACAAGAGCCACATTCTTGTGCGCCTTGGGTAACTTGATTGCCATAACTGTCACAACTTTTGGGGAGGGTGAGGAGCTTTGGGGTAGGATTTGTGGAACGCTTCAACCAGTTCCATACAGTTTGTGCAATTGTGTGCCTTGACCCAACTGTTCTCATGGGTCAGATACCCTTTCCAAGCCATGAGATATCTAACAGAACATCAGGATTTGTGAGATGCCAGGATATTCTCTACCTCACCCTCTTCCCCATTCTCAATGATGATTGGTTCAGGTTCCATGGGAACTTTACCCTTGAAGGGTGACAGCTGGGAAACATGGAAGATGGGGTGCTGTTTCCAATGAGCTGGGAGCTTCAACTGAAATGCACCGTTACCCAGGACCTTCTCCACCAAATGGGGGCCCAAGCGTTTACTTGCAAACTTATGGGAAGGGGCTTGTATTCTTAAATGATGGGTATTGAGCATAACATAGGAGCCTACTGTCAGGGACTGGTACTACTTTATCCCAGTTTGTGGTAGCAAGCCATGAACCTGCTAACCCTGAGCTAAAGGTTCAGTATAACAAAGGGGCAGTGCGTACCATATAGAGAATGGCAGGGGCAATTGGGCGGTTTAGCCCTAAAGAAGGAAGGATTGCTTCAACCGCTCCCATTCCTGTTAAAGCCAGTTCACCAAATATGTTTGGACGTGGAAGTAATGGAAGAGGGATTTGTTCAGGTATAGGTGTTTCTGCACCCATAGTTATAGGTTTTATGGAATAATTGGTTAGACTATATAGCTTGTTTACTATACGGTATATGGAACTGTTATAATGAAAATATGCACTTAAAGGGTTTAGTATATGATAATATTTTATTGACTGCAAAGACTAACCATCTGAATAGTCTAGTTTTATATCCCATCCAACTTCCTGGACTTTCCTAAGCTTAATTGATTATTTGAATGGAGCACTATAATTCTTTTGAGCTTGTGGGATTGCGCCTTGCATGTGATTTTGAAAGCAGTGGGAATCGTCTCAGTCTCATTGTAAATTTGTTTTGGTGTGATTAATCGACTCAATATTATTAAAATTAGGGTAATTTAAGCGATTAACTGAACAAATTCATTGCAATCATGATTTGATATGCAAATAATCGATCTAACTTCAGCACAAATCCTCTTGATATGAAGAATTGTATCTGAAATCTCAGGAATTCCTCTAATGTCAGGCTTTACCCTGACATCATCCCCCACCAGGGCTGAAGCTAACTGCGAGGCCTTCTTCTTCCATTTTTTTAACAGATTGCCTACATTCTTTAAGTTCTCCTCAGGCTCCCAAGTGCTCTCTTCTGCAGGATATCCAGCCCACTTGACCAGGAATTGCATTGTCCCACAATGCTTACGTCTTCCAATTATAGCCTCTACCTCATACTCTGGATATGGACTATCAATCAGAGGGGGGCAGAGCTTTTAAATTTCTGATGAGGTAATGAACTACCATCCTTCTTGTACAATAGTGATCGATGAAAGACATCATGAATTTTCCATTCTTCAGGTAGAGCAACTTGGTAGGCAACCTTCCCAATGACCTCCTTTATCTTATATGGTCCTACACGCCGATGGGCTAATTTCCGGCATGGTACATCCAATGGAACATTGTGAGCATCCAAATAAACTTCACTCCCAACTTCCAACATCTTCCCAGGCACTCTTTTTTATCTGCAAAATCCTTGTAGGTCTGCACTGCTCAAGTTAAATTTGCTTGACATAATGCATGGGTCTGATGAATAACTTTCAGAAATTCTCTTCCTGATGGATTGTTCGCTTCAGTAGTTGGCAGTGGTTCCCAGCTCACGTCATAGCCATAGTTAGCCTTAAAAGGTGATATTCCAATGGAGGCATGGTCCATGTTGTTGTAACAAAACTGAGCCTGCGGTAACAGATCAACCCAATTATCCTGCTCAGCATTCACGTAACATCTCAAGTACTGCTCCAGCACCTTATTGACCCGCTCATTTTGTCCATCTGTTTTAAGATGATATGCAGTAGACAGGCATCTCTTAATTCCAAGATCTGACATAACCTGCTTCCAAAAGCGAGAAGTGAACTGTGGGCCTCTGTCAGAGATAACCTCCTTGGGTATTCCGTGATATAAAAAAACCTTCTTTATAAATAGCTGGGCTGTATTTTTGGCTGTGACATTGGTGGTCGTAGGAATGAAGTGAGCCTTTTTTGTGAAATGGTCAACTACCACTAAAACTGAATTATACCCCTGAGAATGGGGTAGCTCAACGATGAAATCTAGGGTAACTGATTCCCAAGGCTTATGAGAAAACTCCAACGGTTCCAAATGAGCTTCAGGATGGCCCCTCCTAGCCTTAGTACGCCCACAAATCTCACATCCAGCCAGGTACTTACTAACATCTTTAACCAGCCCAGGCCAGCGGTAAGTTCTCTGGATGAGAGTTACCATCTTAATTTCGTCCAGGATGTCCAGCAATTCCTGAGTCATGGTATTCACGTAATATTTCCATTCGTTGGGACCCTTTAGGCACATAAAGGCATTTCTTCCAACAGATCAAACGTCCTTTCAGAGAGTATTCCTTGAGGTACCATCCACTATTCAAATCCTGACTCAGGTCAGCCTTCACACCTTGACAAAACGCATCTTCTTTCTGGGCTTTCAAAATATTATCTTCCCATTCCACCAAAATCATGTGAGAGAGCTGATCCACTGGGTTCCGTGATTTTAGTAAAACCTGTGTGTTATATTCTGTGATCTCCCCTTCTGCAGGCATTAAATAAGGGCGACGACTTAGAGAATCTGGGACCACATTAACGTTCCCAGGCTTGTATCCAATTTTCAGGTCATAATAAGCAAGGGTAAGGGCCCATCTAGCTTGCCGCTGATTTAGCTGGCGCGGAGTAAAAAGTATGTCAGGTTCTTATGGTCAGTCATGATCTTCACAGGGCGTTTTGCCCCACACAAGTACCTTCACCAGTGCTTAAGGGTCTGAACAATTGCCAGCATCTCTTTGTCATAGATAGGGTAGTTACATTCAGCGGGGATAAACTTTTTGGAATATTAGGCTACAGGATGAAGCCTACTATTATCCACCTCCTACAATAAAACCCCAAGTGCATATCCAGAAGCGTCAGTCTCAACCACGAAGGGCTTATCATAGTTGGGCATGGACAACACTGGTGCAGAAACAAAGGCAGACTTTAAGTCAGCAAAAGATTTTTCTGCCGCTTGGGACCAATTATATGGAACATCATCTGATGTGAGCCGTGTCAAGGGTAATGCAATAGAAGAAAAGCCTTTGATAAAATCCCTACAAAAGTTTGCCAAACCCAAGAAACTGAGAACTTCCTTCCGGCTATTAGGTGTAGGCCAATATGTGATAGCATCTACTTTGCTAGATGCCAAGGTAAACCACCCTTCCCACAACATAACCAAGAAATTCAACTTTTTCCTGAGCAAACTCACACTTTGAAAGCTTGACATGAAGGTTATACTCCTGGAATTTCTTAAAGATCAAATGTAGATGTCGAAGGTGTTCCTCTTGAGACTTGCTATACACCAAAATATCGTCCAGGTAAGCCACGCAGAACTGGTCCATGTACCCACCCAAAACTGTATTGATCATTTGTTGAAATGTACTTGGTGCGTTGCAAAGGCCAAACGGCATGACAAGATACTCAAACAACCCAAACCGCGTCTTGAAAGCCTTTTTCCATTCATCACCTTCCTTAATACTGATCTGGTTAAATGCATCCACCAGATCCACCTTTGAAAAGATAGTAGACCCAGAAAACTGATCGCTCAAGTAGTCAGCATCAGGTAAAGGGTATCTGTTCTTTATGGTGATATCATATAACTTTTGATAATTTATGCAGGGTTGCAAACCTCCATCTTTCTTGCTTAAAAATAAAAGTGGAGATGAACATGGAGACCAAGAAACTTGAATGAAACCTTTTCCCAACATAGTATCCAAGTACTCGCGTAATGCCACATGTTCCCGTTGGTTGCAGCTATATATTGGTCCATGAGTAGGCTGCTTCCCTTCTACCAAGTCTATTGAATGGTCAAAAAGGCTATGGGATGGCATAATCTTTGCCTCTTCTTCGCTAAACTTAAGACCATGCTTTAAGGTATGCTGAAATCATTCCTTTACATGCCTCCAATAGAACCCTGGGAGATTCCGCAGCATACAACCCTGAAAACATACCTTTAATCAACGCCCATTCTTCTCTCTTTCCATTCACTTTGACTGTGACAGTGTTTCTGCCATAGTCATGTTGGAGTTCCATCCGGCCTAACCATGGAAAGCCAAGGATTACAGGCTGGGGGTTACTCTTTAGAGTCCAAAATTCAATCTCAATTTTCAGGGAACCGACTAATAGACTTATAGGATGTGCACAACAGTAGGCAATGGACTGCTCCCCATTTCCCAGGGTTATGGTCAGTGCTCTAGTCCCAGTTGGAACTCCCAACTTTTTTACCATTTCCTCTGATATAAAGTTCCTGGAGGCCCCACTATCCAGTAATGCCTCAGTATGGAATAAAGTATCTCCCATTATCAAACGTATAGGCAAAACAGGGTAATATTGAGTTTCATTTTTTATTGCAAAGGCAACTGATGAAGCTTTACTTTCTTTGGACATTGGTAAGCTAAATGACCAGGATTATGGCAAGAATAGCACAATCCTTCCTTGTGATGACGTTGATATTCTTCATGGCTCATGTTGGTAATTTGCTTTTGAAGAAGACTCTTGCCACATGGGAGTTCTACCCATAACCATTTTTGCAGTGATTTCAAGCATTCCTTTTAAAGGCAGTGTGTTGGGGTGGTGTCTTATCAAATCTGAAATATGACTTTCTAACCCTTGTCTGAAGTAAAGTGCTCCAATTTTATCATCTAATTCAGTCTTCTGGAAGATTTCCAGAAACTTCTGCTTATATCTCTCAACAGTTTGACCTTACTGCCGAAGGTTCATCAAGGCAATGCGTAGCTGTAATCTGGTACTAACAGGAGTTGCTGCATTCAGCAACTGGCTTTTAAACTCTTTGTAATTTATGCACAAATTCTCATTTTCTTCCAAAGCTTTGGTAAACCAACCCAAAGCATCTCCAGAGAGCTGTGAACCCATCGCCATTACCTTCCATGCATCATCTGGGTAGTTCTCAGGATATGCTTTAAAATGCGCCCCAACAATGTAAGTCCTCCTTTCACATCAGCTAATGTTAATTTTTCAGGCAATGGAACCATAGGATAGTTCATGGGCGCATGGTTAGCCACAGTCACTGTTTGAACTTAACTTGGTCCTATTGCTTCTTTATAAGTCGTATCATCTTGTTATATTTTGAAAAGCATCCGTGCCAATGTCTGGTAACCCTTCATCAATAAAGCAAGTGATAAAGCTCCCAGTAATAAAAACGCAGCAGGATATACTTTGTAAAACTTGGCGATCAAATTGTCAGGTACTGTACTACTTTATACCAGTTTGTGGTAGCAAGCCGTGAACCTGATAGCCCTGAGATAAAGGTCCAGTATAACAAAGGGGCAGTGCGTACCATATAGAGATTGGCAGGGGCAATTGGGCGGTTTAGCCCTAAAGAAGGAAGGATTGCTTCAACCGCTCCCATTCCTGTTAAAGCCAGTACACCAGCTATGTTTGGACGTTGAAGTAATGGAAGAGGGATTTGTTCAGGTATAGGTGTTTCTGCACCCATAGTTATAGGTTTTATGGAATACTTGGTTAGACTGTATAACTTGTTTACTATACGGTATATGGAACTGTTATAATGAAAATATGCACTTAAAGGGTTTAGCATATAATAATATTTTATTGACCGCAAAGACTAACCATCTGAATAGTCTAGTTTTATATCCCATCCAACTTCCTGGACTTTACTAAGCTTAATTGATTATTTGAATGGAGCACTATAATTCTTTTGAGCTTGTGGGATTGCGCCTTGCATGTGATTTCGAAAGCAGTGGGAATCGTCTCAGTCTCATTGTAAATTTGTTTATGGTGCGTTAGATCAACTTAATATTATTAAAATAAGGGTAATTTAAGCGATTAACTGAACAAATTCATTGCAATCATGATTTGATATGCAAATAATCGATCTAACTTCAGCACAAATTCCCTTGATATGAATAATTGTATCTGAAATCTCAGGAATTCCTCTAATGTCAGGCTTTACCTTGACACCCACTGTGAGATCGTGACCTGGGAGCCACTTGCGATCTATGAACTGCTTGTAGTCATTTATGGCTTTGGTGAGGTGTTCCCGCACTAAGGATTGAGTTGACCTAATATGTTCAGCATGATCTGCGGCAGCTTAAACCTTGGGCCACAAGCAAGGTCTGAACAAAAACAAGGGATTATAACCCAACGTTGCTTCCTAGGGGGAAAACCCTTGTGGACATGTGAGTCCCATTGTTATAAGCAAATTGAGCAAGGGGAAGGTCGTTAGCCCAGGTGTCCTGTGCAGCCGCAGCATAGCAACGTAGGTACTGTTCAAGGACTTGGTTAAAACGCTTGGTCTGTCCATCAGACTGGGGATGATATGCTGTGGAGCAACAGGGGATATTTTTAGGATAGATAGGAGTTCACTCCAAAACTGTGCCATGAACTGTGAACCATGGTAACTAATGATCTCCTGTGGGAGACCAAACATCGAGAACATGTGGCGTACAAAAAGGCGGGCAATTTCTTTAACGTAATTGTGGAAGTACAAGGAATAAAGAGGGAAAATCTAGTGAAATGATCCACCACCACCATCACCACTGTGAACCCATTATAACAGGAGAGTTTGATGATAAAGTTCACGGACACTGATGTCCATAGACCCTCCACCTGCTGTAAGGGGTGTAAGAGGCCATTTCTACCAGAGCGGTCCAACTTAGCCCTAGCACAAGTAACGCAATTGGTGATCCAGGCTGGAACTTCTTTTGTCAAGCCCACCCAATTGTAGGTCCGCTTGATCAAGTCAATGCATTTCTTATTGTCTGGATGACCAATTGTGGGGGGTCGTGATGCGTACAAAAAACCTCAGATCTGAATAGAGGGGGAACTCAGATGCGTGACCAAAAATAAATGAGACCCTCTTCTAAGGAATATAGGGAGTGTTTATGATTCTGATGAGACAACTGCTCAACCAACTCCACGCCCTCAGGGCAGGCTATTTGACTGGCTAAGACCTGAGAAACTAGCAGGGCATTGGGAGCCAGAGAGACAGAAGAATTGACAGGGGGGACAATTGACAGGATTTGGGCAGCCGGAAATAATGGTAACAAGGTACAATTCCTCTGGGTCTGAGGAACAGTGGGCGGGGCTGCAGCTGAGGAAATCGGGAGTACATTGTGCGCTCCTTTTACATATTTGTATTTTGAGTTAAAACTGCACAGGTCCCAATAGGTTTGGGCTCGCCAGTGCGCCAATTTTTGGGGTTTATGAAAGTAAAAGAGAGCCTGGTGATACGTGTGGACTGTTAACTCATGTTGAGCACCCTGTAACAGATACCTCCAATGAGTTAATGCCCATGCTACAGCTGCCAACTCCTTGTCATAGATGGCCCAAGACTGCTCCATAGAGGTGAACTTCCAGGAAAAATAGGTGACCAGGTGTTCCAAGCCATCGTGCTCTTGGAGCAACACTGCCCCCACTGCTACCAATGAGGCGTCACATGCAACGATATATGGCTTGGCAGGATTGGTGTGTTTCAAAATGGGAGGGAACATGAACACCTATTTAATTGATTTGAACACCTGTTGGCATTTGGGCGACCAGCAAAATGATAAGTTTTTCCCTGTAAGGGGGTGTAGCAGGGCAGCAAGCTGGGAAAGAGCCTGGTTGAATTTTTTAAGAAAATGATGGTTCCCAAGAAACTCTGTAGTTGTTTCTGGGTAGTTGAGGTTGGCCATTATCGGATAGCGTCCAACTTATTGGGAGGGATTGCATAACTATCTTTAAGGATGAGTTTCCTGAGGAAGGTAACCTCCTCTTTATAGAACTCACATTTGGAAGACTTGACAAACAAGCCCGCCTTGTGAAAAGCAGCTATGACTGCTTCCAAGTCAATAGCGTGTTGTTCAGGAGTTGGGGAGTGAACCAGAATGTCTTTGATATATGTGACCGCGAAAGTGAACTGGAGATCGCCCAGTACACTATCAATCATTTGTTGAAACATAGCGGGCACATTCTTTAACCCAAAGGGCATCACGCAAAAAAAGAAAATATCTCATTTCGTCCAGATCACTGTTAATTATGCTTGCCCTTTTATAATCTGAATCTGGTTAAAAGGGTTCACTAGATCCAGCTTAGAGAACACACGGGATTTGGTAATTGCCTAGCTGATCATCTGCTCCAGAAGCAGGGGGTAGGGATCAGAAACTGTTACTTTGTTTATATGGCCGTAATCCATGCAGGGATGGAGGGAACCATCCGCTTTTTTGGCAAAGACAATGGGGGATGCGACTGGCGAGGCCTCCTTGAACAGCCACCCTTTTTTCAGCATATCGTCCAACAAAGTTTTGAGCACAATCTCTTCCTCCGCTTTATGGGGATACAAAGGACAGTTGATATTCATCAACTCCACGGTCATTCAAAATCCACAGTTGAACCTAGTGTGGGGATGCAGACAATCTGATTTTTTCAGAGTCAAAGATACTTCAATAGTGCTTTAAGCTTTCAAAAAAATTGGCCGGTATGCCCACAGGAGTGACGAGAGAAGTAATAGAACTGCGGCCTTGTGTTTTCTTAAGAGTGTCAATCAGAGGGAATTCACCCTCCAGTTGATCATTGGCAAACAACAACATATTAGACTACAAGTGAATCTTGACATGTTGTCAGCGCCACAATCCCACTCCTAAGATCACCGGAAACACCAAGTTCAGCATAGCAGAAAAACAATCACAGAAGCTAAACTGGTGTATCAAAAAAGGTACTGGCGATGGATGACATATGAGGTTTGGGAGGCGGAATAAGCCACCATCACTGAGGAACCCGCGTCCATGTCCAGTTCTAATTGTTGGGCCAACTTGACAATCATGAAGTTACCCATGGCCCCAGTATCCACCAGGGCCTCAAATAAGACATGGTGAGAACTGACACTAATCTTCATAGGCAATAAGAATAAGCGAAGTTTTTGTTTATTGGAAGATTCAGCCGTTTCTGTTGCAACTGAAGAAACAACTGACAAATTGGGGGAAAGGTCAGGGGCTTTGCTGGAGCAAAAATTGGAGTACGAGGGTGGGGGAGCTGACTTCCACCATCTGGACTTTACAGATTCATTTACAGGTGAATCAGAGTCAGCCAACTCGGACACAGGAGTTGTGACAGGATCGGCAACTGTGTCCATCTCTGGTTTAAAGGTAGAAACTTCATCCACATCTTTGTTGGGTAATCCTATCATAAAATTTCCCTTCAGATAATGAGAAGCGTGGCGGGGGAAGGCATTGATAGTAGTCGCAGTGGCACAACTTTGATCTACTGTTTCTTGTATGATGGACCAAGCCTCATGATGATCAGAAACTGAGCCCAAGCCTGATCTAAAGACTTTCTGGAGCATATCATTAGAGAGGCCCAGCGTGGGAACCAGTTCACGGAAGGTAGAGATCAAAGAAGCTAAGCTAGGGGCTTCAGCCATAGCATAGATCAATTTGAATAGGTGGTCCAAGCGTGACACAGGGGTTTTCAAGGCAGCCAATACGATAGCCATCAGTGGAGTGGGGTCTCCTGCTTGTGAGGAAGAACGCAGAAGGCCTCTAACCCAACGGCGGGCGTCCCCTTCCACAGCGTCCAATAATGCGACCCCTTGTTGGGCATGAGATAATGTGGAGGCATTATTAAGCAAAATTGCTGAACGCATTTGCACCTCAGCAAGGGAGTCAATAACCTGTTTGGCTATCTCATGGGAAGGAACACATGTGCTTCCTTCTGAGCTATTGGGAGGGGAGGAGTAGCAATACGTGCAGCCTGGTTGGTCTGAAGATATTTCACCAAGGTAGAGCTGATACTAATCCCAAAATCAGCAAGTGACCAAACAAACAACAAAAAGCAGGCTAATGATTGCACATTTATTTGGTAAAGGGTAACCACTGCAGCGCCCACCTCGAAGAGCAGGGCGGAAGTGGCTGGAAACAATGGTTGGTCAATTATGTCATGGAAACGGCAGAAGGAGTTTAGACCAGCCTGCCAGTTGGGATGCGTAAGCACCCAAAAAGCAAGCCAGAATTCCAGAGGCATTGATGACTGAATGACGTTGTATGGAGCTAGGCATTGGGAAACAATGAATCGTTGGTGTAAGACAATAGTAAATATAATCCCAAGAACAAACCAAATCAAGGCCGCCCCAGACCCTGGAGGTCTTGCTGCAGGGGGTGGAACCACTGATATGGTCTCAACAAGTTCCCTGGTATATGGGACTGATGCGACTGGGGAGACAAGGGGGCAGATACTTGCTTGAAGATGGTGGACACAAGGCCACAAGATCCCAGTATATTGTTGACGAAAGTTCATAACAACAGGCTTAAATTGCCAGAAGTATCTAGCTCGCTGAATCCAATCTATGACAGTGGGGGCCATAGTGACCATGAGTACTGATAGAGCCCATCCAGTGTATGGACCGATGGGCCACCAGGGAAAACCATCGGGAATATGGCCAGAAGGTAATCAAGAAAATCAAAATTGATTGGTTTTTTTGAGGCAAAATTTTATTGAAAAGGAAAAGGAAGAAAATCAACCAATAATTTTCTCAGTGTGATGCAACTGATTAAATAGTAGTCAATTGATGCAGGAACAAGCCAGGATTGAGACCCTCAATTTTGACCTAACTGGCAAATTGTTCAGGAATGAAGTGGATAAGTTCACTGGGAACCAACATCATGAGGATTCAGTGGCAGGCTGAGTTGCTGTCAGTCTGACCTCAAATGATTGAACTGAGGCTCAGCTACATTTCCAACAGTTGGCACAATGGCATTTGGCCTGACAAGCAGCGGGAATCCCCCCAAGGCCACCCCACATAGGGGCAGTCCCAATTGGTTGGGAACAGGTTTGGGATACCAACCCACCCGTGCTGGGCCACTGGGCTGTTTGTTTGGTCGAAAGCGTTGTGTTGGCTGCAACGACTGATTTACCATAAGGGAAATTTGAACCCTCATTGATGGTGCCTGATGCTATTACCTGCTCATCAGGGATGATCCCCTACGAATTTTGGGAGGGGGTGATTTTTATGATCAAAGTGTTAACTGAATTAAAACTGTCAGCAATTCTGATCAATAAATCAGTTTTCATCCCTTTTTGACCATTTTAATCTAGACATTGGGTTGATTACCACTCGATTTTATACAGATCAATTTCATTTTGGCGATCTCATCATAGATTTCACTGATTAACTGTAACAGTTCTGCTGAGGTTAGCATGGGCACCGGGGGAGGGATCCAAAGTGGAAGAGCTGTTACACAGCGCTCATCTACCATGTGGGCGAGATTGCCCTGAGTAATGAGGGGTACAGCCACCCTCTTCGGTACATTCTTACTTGGGAATGGGAAAACGGCTCAATCAACGCCCAGGGGACTTTCCCCCAGGAAATACAGTCAGTCATCAGTTAGTGAGTAAGTCAGTGAATTTGTTTTATTAAGTAGATTTCAATGTTAGCCAAAGATTGCTCACATGCCACAGTCAAGAGCCAAGATATTTACAATGTTCCTTATATTGTATCTCATAAGATATAACAAACTTTCATCTTTCATAAAAGATCATCTCAAATAACTATTTACCAGCCTCAGCATAGGCTAGTTATCAGCTGATATTATAAAGAGAAAGTAGTTTTTTCACTTGAAAGATCAACACAGAAGGAATCAAAAACTATTTGTGAAATTCTATTTTGTGGGTGCTTGCAGGTGCTTATCATGGAGCATGCTGATATAAAATGAAAAGAGCAGCCTGGAACTCCAGGTGAGTTACCACCTAAAACCCAAGACAGAATGTCACAGGCACAACTGTCCAAATTGAAGTGTTAAAAATATGAAGGCCACTCATGAAGACCAGTCAGTTGGTGCTTAGACTGGGGATCATCACACCTTTTATATTAAATAAAATACTTAAGGCCAAATTTTGAAATTTTTTTGAAAATTTTACTTGAGTTTAAGGAGTGGGAAGTTGGAAAAAGGAGTAATAGTGGTACCAGTTGGGGACTGCTGCCTAAAAGCTCACTGGAAAAAAAGTAACTCATGTGCAACTGCCATCAGGAATAATCTTAAATGATCTGGCAAATTGTCCTTAGACCTATTTTGCAACTAACTTAGATACAGCCTGATCAGCCAAATTCATATCAAGCCCATTGCCCAAAGTTTATTTTATGTCATGCACATGCATTTTGCAATGTTGGCGACATTTTTGGCAGCTGGCAGGTAATGCTCAGGGACAGGTCACATAAGGCCAAGCCCAGTTGATGGAAATCTGTGAATGCTCTCATACCTGTTAAAGATAGGGGTGATTTTGATGCAATAACAGAATCTTGGCAGGTTTGGGGTAATTCACTAAATCTCATCTCCAGAGCTTGTTGCTCTATAGAGTACAAAAGGGCCTCTTCAGCTAAACCTTAGACCTTTGCCACCTCATGAAAAACCCTCTGAATATTTTCCACCAGCTTGGTGGAGAATAAAGCTGGGAGGGGGACTGTAACCCTCAGGGGGTACGCTGTGACCCACCTCTCATCCACCACATGGGCTATATTGCCCTGGGAGGTGAGAGGTACTAGTGCCAGCTTCTGACCCTTTTTTGGGCAGAATGGGATTTGATCCTAATCCAGATGGAGAGGTTTCTGCCCAAGATTCACAGTGCTAATCACCAATATATCAACTGTAAAGATGGATGATAAGTGGATTATATTCACGGGTATCCAAGAAGATGGGACTAAAAATGAAACTTTTACTTAGACAAGTAGAGCTTTCATCTGTATAGGAAGACATGGCGAAGATTTTTACTGAATAATAAATTGAGTAAAGTTGTCCTACGTTTGTGACTTGTTAGTATAACCAAAGATATAGATAATAATGAAGATTAAGTGATAAGTAGCAGGGTTTTATACGCTTTGCATATACAAAAATGTCTGAAAAAGGATTAACAACCTTCAGATTAAATTTTGAGTAAGGGTGACTGCCTATTCAGGACATAGACCAATATCATGTGAGTTAGAGGAGCTACCATGTGAATAATAGTGAATGTTAAATTTAAACCAATTGTGTATCAATTGACCAGTAATGATTAACCCAGAATCTGAAGGCAATTCTGTATAGATATTACAATGCTTTCCATTTATCATGTCAATCCATTAGGTCAGGATTTCTGTTTTAGCAATGTTAATAGTTTAAATTAGATTTAGATTTGTCATGGTGGCAGGTGATTAGAAGTCTGCCCGTCCACTTTGGGTATGTTAGTACTAATGTATGGATCAGAATGGTAGGGAGTCAGCTAACCTGGAGACTTTGAAATGGGATGATCTAAGGGTTAAGTTAAGATTAGAATAGTTCAGATGCATACCACAGGCCCCTGTCAGACAATTAAGGTTTGAATGGTTAATAAGAATGTCTCCATGAAGAATAGTTCAATAATAATCTTCAGTTTAACTCTTGGTCTAGTGGTCCCAATCAGGTAACAATTAAATTTCTCACCCTCAGCAGGAAGGCCAGGTATTGTTAATGCAAACACGCCAAACTTCTGGCAGATAGGACACCTGACTCCATGGTTCACCCAAGCACTGCTGTACATTCAGTGCCACCACCTAATAAAAACTAACCACCTTTTATAGACCTGGAGCGATTCTGGGGGATGCTAATATTTTACTAGCCAATCACCTTTGAGAAGTCTAATATTCTGCCGAGGTGCAATTATTTTTTTGATGACTGTTTGGTGAAATGTATTAAGTCTTAACCACATAGGTTCATCATCCCTATTGATAACTTACCATCCGAAATGCAACTCAATCAGGGTGAAGAGTTTCTCAAGAGTTTAGATAGACTGAATCTTCATTTATGCTAAATTGAGCTCTCCAATGCTTATCATGAATTCTCAATTATCCCATGATAGCCTCCAAGTAGCTTAAATGATTGGAGCTGTTAGTCTATTAATATCTCTTGTTTTACCAAGCTTAAGTGCCATTATCAATCCCATTTTTATTGTTAAAATTTAATATCTGTGGTTAAAGTTACCCAAAATTATAAAACTAACAGGTGAGAATTTTAATACTCTGATATTTTTTATTATTGAAATCCTGAGCCCAACAAGCATCTGCGAGCCCAACCTTTCCATGATTCCAACAAGCGGTGATCACTACAAATGCATCCTGTACACCACAATAGTTAAAAAATAAAAATGGAGAACATTTGGGGGAGTACTTTTCTAATCCCCTATTGATAATGAACAAAGGCTAGCCGCTATGGAACAGCAACTAGCAAATGCTTTGTCACATCTTAAAAAGCTTAAACAGTCTCCCTCTCAAAATTCTTGTGAAGCTTCTCTTGCTGTTAATATTCATACTAGAAATATTCTGCCCCATTCAAACCCTCGTTTAAAGACAAGTTTATCCCTGGTGAGGGTAACATTGTTTCATTTTTTATAAGTATATGAATCTGCTATGGAAGGGATAACCAAACATCTAAAAAATTAAGCGTATTATCCCTTGCCTAAGTCACATGAACCAATAGATAATGGTCCCTCAAATGGACACCCTTAGTACCTGGGCAGAAGTTAAGCAAGCGCTTATTGAAAGATTTGGTTTATATAAAAGCTTAAGCGGAAAAACAGGCTAATATGTTCCTTAGCATGCAAAATGGAGAATCGCTTGCCACTTTATATTGGGTCTATGGTGAAGACCAACCCTTGCTACTTTTAAAATGCTATCTCTTGACAATGCTATTGCTTTCATGATGACTGGTTTAGCTTCTCACCCTTTTTTAGCAAGGCATATTATCACAGTCAAGCGTCATTTCTGGAAGCATCATGACATAAAGGATTTTAATTGGATGTTGTGGATTTCCACAAAAGCGAACCTGCCCAAGGAGTTGGGTTGAAGCCCCAAGTCTAAACAATTGAGGATCTCCCACCATAGCTTAGCAAAAGGTGCACAACGACTCCCAAGTCCCCTTCTGTGCTCGTTGCTATCCCAAAGCCTGCTCCCGGGGTAAAACTCAAAACAGACATCCCTCCACCATGTGAGCTAGGCATGAATGTATTCTCAGTGACAGGGCAACAGTCCCTTCTGTCCCAAGCACCCAGAGCTCACCCTGCACATTCCATTTAAAAATCGCTCCATTCCATGCAATCCACTAAGGTTTTCCACATTGGCTTTATTGTCACAGCCATCCAAGATGCAGTCCATAGCTTCCTCAGTAACTTCTCTGGCTATTCGCCTCCCAAAAGCTGCCCCCAAGGTGCAGCTAAAACCCCACATCACACCGCCTTGGAAGGCTGAGTCCAAACTCTCTAAACACCTACAAAAGAGCTCAAGGCAAAGGCCGTTGAATCTGATACGCCCTATACTATGGCCAAAATGGTTATTGAGCGCATAAGCCACTGGAACAAAAAGGGCCTGTTAACAAGGTTTATCTTATGAAGCAGCCAATGAACTTGAAGGGCTTAACTTTAACCCCCCTCCTATCCCTCCTCCAATATGCATAAGCATCCCCCCTGATGAAGAATCTGAAGGGAGTATGAGGACGTTTGATATTATGTTCTAGGAGCCCCAGTTGAAGTAGGGATACTGAATCAGCTAAACCCTGAAGGAGTAAATAAGGCCGTGATACCCGATGAAATCTATCTTAGCCAAGTTCTAGGGGTGCCCTGAAGCTATTGATACCTCTAATGATGACAATTAGTTCACTGCTTTATTAATATGACTTATTCAGCATATTCATACTTTACAATTTATTAAAGATAATTATCCTAGGAAAGGTAAAAACTTGACTCTACTTTCCATCTTGAGCAGGTTCTAGCTCTTACCTCTTATTTGGTGGAATTTTAACCAAGGTGGAGGTCAGCATCAACAAGGTATGAGTTATGGCCACCTTTGACACTGGTCCCTAATCAATGTGATCTCCTAAAAACTTTTTAATAAGATTAAGTTGCCAATTGACCTAGAATACTCTCAAGAGTATGTAACTGCGGGTCCCATCAGTACATGCACTAGTGGTGCTTACTCTTCTTTACCCCTCAGATTTGGGAAGCTTATCCTGTCAGCACCAGCTTTAACCTTAGATAACAAAAATTATGATATGCCTATTGGCACCCAATTCATGCTTGAGTATGATGGAATCATTAACCTCAAACGGTGTTTCCTTTCCCTAAAAAATATGAGGCTCCTCTGATCCAAACCAATAAAGAATCTAACAACTAAGAATACTCTTGTTTAGTTGAATACCCTTCTTCTGCCTTATCATTACATTATACAACGTCTGGGAACAATACAAAGAAATTATGAGTTGGTGGACGCTTCAGAGGAAATTTCGTTTTATGCCTTGGAGGAGATAGTAATTAAGTCTTTTGAGAAACAGGTTATTGACACTAAGATTACTTTATAAGTCCCACAAAACTGCTTGTTCCATCTGACAAGAGTCGCTAGAGTTAGCCCCCAGACCCCCATTTATTGGCTGGAATACTAGATCCTGCCTATCAACGACCTGTTAAAATTCTTCTGGGGAATCTTGCCCATAAGGACATTATTGTGAAAAAACACAGGGAAATAGAAAAAGGTCTGATAATTCCCCTTGAGGATATTGCATAAGACCACTGCATCAGGTCTATGTTAGAAATGGGCCTACATATTGACAACCTATTATTTATTCTGCCTAACGTTCAAATTTTAGATGAACTCACCTTTAATGAGCTCTAGAGTGTCCACTAATTAACAGATACCTACAGTAATATATTCTCAAAACTGATACTGATTATGGGTACATGAAGAATTGGAGTTACACATTGATGTTAGTGATGCCAGTCCTATCTAATTTAAACATTACTGTAAATAAAGTCAAAGAAAAACAAATGAGAACTGAACTTGAGCAGTTGCTAGACGCTGGGCTTTTAGCACCTTATAAAATCCCTTGGGCGTCTCTTCTCTTGTTTATTAAAAATGAAAACAGAGGCTAACTGGTAGTTATGGACTACCACATGTTGAACAACCTCACTGAGAAGATAGATATCCTGTCCCAAACATTGATGATGCTCTTGAACAAATTTTTAGCTCCAAGTTCTTCTTCACTATGGATTTGGCCAGCGCATACTGGCAAATGGACCTTTTGCCACAAGATCAGGAGAAATGTGCTCTCATTTGTAGTGATGGCCTATTTCAGCACACCTGCCTACCGCAATGGTTGTGCAATGCTCCTGTGTCATTCCAACGAGCAATGGGTCACATCTTGCAGGATCTTAAACCAAACTGCGTGAATGTCTAACTTGATGACATCATGGTTTTTTATAAACTTTCAACGAACACCTTAACACCTAAAGGAAGTCTTTCATTATTTGCATGAGTCCAACATTAAGTTGAAGTAATCAAAATGCACTTTTTCCAAAAGAGTTAGATTCTCTTGAGCATGCTATCTCACAGGAAGGAATACAACCTTTATAAGACAAGGTTTAAGCTAATTTTAAAATGCCTCTAAAGACCTGAAGGATATTTGGGTGTTTCTGGGCATGGGGTATTACCATCAGCTCATCCCAAAATTCGCTCAGCTTGGTGAGCCTCTCATACAACTATTAGCTAAGAACACTCCTTTCTATTAGGGTGCTGAACAACAGGCCGCCTTTGAGACGCTAAAGCAAATTCTACAAGAACATCCTACCTCACGTTATCCTGACTATGCTAAACCTTTCATCTTGTTTATTAATGTCTATGATCAAGATGTCAGAGCCATCCTGGCTCAATCAATAATGATGTAGATCATCCAGTCTTTTACTTCATCAATATTCTTTAAAAATCTGAAAGCAACTTTAGAGTCACAGAAAAGGATTGTCTGGCTGTCCTACTATCTTTAAAACACCACCATCCATTCCTGTATCAAACTACCTTCATTGTGGCTAAAGACCTCGCCTCCTTGTAATAGCTCCAAAATATGAAAGATCCTACTGGACGGTTGACTCATTATGCCTTGAAGCATCAACATTATGATATGAATATTCATCACCAGGATGGAACCAGTCATATAAACATTGGTATTGACTTGGCCGCCTTTTCTTCACTTAGAAAATGGTGAAGCTGAGAGGTTGCATGACCTCCTTATGACCCCTAACGCCTGGGATGATAGAGATGACCCGTTAAGAAAATGCTATTGAGACTCTACAACGCCAAGTTAAAGAGCAGGAATTTATACAAAAAGATAGGGACCAACTGGCTGCCCTATCTATGACCCTCAGAAAGAGTACCTGCCATCATGGAGGCCCAATCTACCAAGTTCATGGCGGAGTACAGAAGACCTATAAATGGATTAGAGATCATTACTATTGGGAGGGAAATATGGAATTCATTATCAAAGTCCTGGATGCCTGCTTAGCCTGCAAAAAGCAATCCAGTCTCAAGACCAATCATATATCAACCTACTACCCCTCAGTAACCCTTTACCGAAAAAATTTTAGTTGTGGTCTGGCCCCTACACCAGACTGTCAGCAGTGATTACTACATACTAGTAGAAATTGATCGTCTTATGAAATATTGAAGCTATGGCTCTCCCCGCTAAAACTAACAAAGCTACCACAACTTATCTTCATTAGTACATCCTGACTTACCATGGTTACCCCCAGGTTCTACTCTATGACGCGGGAAATCTATCTTTTCCAGAGTGGGCAAGATTCTAACTACCTTATGAGAGCACAACAACTCTAATTGCCCCCTATAATCTTCTACAAAAATACTATAAAAAGAGTGAATGGAACTTTGGCATCCATATTACAAAAATGGCCGCTTTAGACCTCTATACTGGGATCAGTTCTTGCCTAATGCCCTAATGGCATTTCATATCAGTAATCACCATATCCTTAAAATGTCTCCTTTCAACGTTTTATATGGCCGAGAACCTGGGATATCTACTCTTTTTTTTAAAGTGCTATTCTGCTAGGATGGACGATCCTGACAATGCCATGAAGAGGTTGTCCCAACACGTCACAAACTAAAATATGAGGATATGACCAGTTTGTCTAAAAGCGTCATTAAAAAGGTCAAGCAGCTCATGAGCTCAGACCACCTTTACACTCTTTTCAAATATCTGACTTTTTTATATTATCATAACTATTACTCCAAGAAGCAAGAAGATCAGGTCCATTTTGGAAGGACCTTTCATTGTCAACTACAAGAGGGGTGATAAATATTCTATCAAGTCTCTTGCTTCTAGAAATCTAGTACTAAAAAAAGTCTCTTGCTTCTAGAGTCACTATCGCCTAGTACATTTTATGATTTCTACAATATATTCTCACCCCAACATTTATAAAGGGGTTAATGTTGGACAGTTGTGTGTATGACTAGTTATAAGAAGATTGCAGTGATGAATAGTTCAAATATCTCTTAAAATCTTCAGTCTACTTTTTTGCGGAATTTTTCAGATCAGAGTAATGGTTTTACTCCTAGTATCTGGCCAAATTGTTTGGTTTGCACTGATGAGGTTACTTCAAACCCCTAGCCAAATTGGTGAAATGTATTGGAAGCCCGCCCGCGCACTAGCTTGGGTTTTGTGTACCTTTCTTAAGAGAAAACAATTCCCATTTTATTAACCTGAAAAAGGTTCTGGGGGATAAAGATATTTTATCCACCAATGTAAAATTGGGAGCTACTGGCTACTCAATTTCCTTTCTTGTAGTGAGCACCAAATGGTAAATTTTAGGAGCTGTTTACTATCTCAGGATAGTAGCTCGCTTCCACTAACTTGATTAACTGAACAGGTCTTTGGTTCTGCGTTGAATTATATTGTTGGTAATCAAAAGAATAGGGCAGTAAGAGTATGAGCTACTACTCTAGTTGATCTTATTATAGCTAAGATGATTTTTTTTGTTTAACGCTAAACTGGTGCTTGTCCTAATCTTAAATTTTTCTACAACGCAGGTATGTCTTCTTCGCTCTTATGATAGAACTTAACCTAGGATTAATCTCAGTGGTTCTTTTTTTAGTACTAGATGGTCCCAACCTGAGGGGGGATTCATCAATGTTTATTGAATTACGCCTGGGCTCCTAAGAGCCTGAGGCAAGGGAAGGGGAGGGAGGAGGCATCGAGAAAGGGAGGGGGGTTGCGCGCCAGAGCCGTGCTGCAGTGACAACTGAGCGGGGGAGGGTTGGCGACATAGTGCAGACCTTCAGGGCCATCTCAAAGTGTACCTGAAAGTGGGTGATCATTTATGGAAGGGTCCACACCTGCTGGTCAAAGGCAGCACGAAGGAAGGAGTTATGGATGGTCCAGATGGCTGTGGCATAGGCGAGGACACAGAGGGGTCGGTGGCAACCAGGCAATGTCTGCTCAAACATGAGGTCTTGCACAGGGTGTCCAGACCAGGGCTGAGCATGGAGGAGCGCGCGAGCCTTTAGCCAAAATGCGGCGACACCTGGACAGGTGAAAAAACGATATAGGTGGGAGTCAATAGGCTCCACACAGCGTGGGCAGCTTCGGTGCTGGAAGGTAGGTCCAGTCCGGTCCCCTGTCCTTTATGAACAGTGGAGCACCCTCCATAAGGTGTTGGACACCTTTGCTGACAGGATGGGGTGATAGACGTCCTTCCACAATTCCTTAAGGTCGAATTTCACAAAGGAGAGAGGAGCTCAAGGAGTCTTGGGCGGATGGGAGGACGATCTTGGGGGTTGAGGCGAGTTGTGACAACTTGCTCATTGTGCACAATTACATGGCGATGGGGGCTGAGGCCAGGGCCTTCCCTTCTGTATGGGAAGGCATGGTGGATCCGCGCGCCTACTCGTTTCAGGGCAAGGAGAGCCTGGTCCAGTAGGGGGATGAGGATGGTTTCAGGCGATGGCCTGGGTGGTTTGTGAGCCACTCCCCTAATGATGTCAAAGATGCTCTAGGAAGACCCAGGGCTGCTGACACTGACTGGCGGAGGGCGGGCGCCCATTGGGGCATGGGGGTCGCGTCCCAGCAGACAATCGGCCATAGGAACTTCAGGAAGATTGTGGTGGCGTGGGATCGCGTGTCCAGAAGCCCTAGGCCCCCTTCATTGCAGGGTCAGGAAATGGTTGAGAGGGCCATTGGTGGATGTTTTGAGCTCCAGATCCAACAGCGGAGGAGTACATTAAGCCGCATATAAAAGGCATCTGTGAATGGGCAGACGTGCGCTAGGAACCAGACTTTGGAGATGAGGAACACATTGGCCATCAGAGCTCGACCCTGGGGGTGATGTGCCACCGGTTCCAGCTGGAAATCCTGGAGTTAACTGCTTCTAGGAGCAAGTCCTCATTGTCTTTTAGCGCAACTCCTTGTTGGTTGGTGAGAACGCCCAGGTGACGGAAGGTAACGCGCTCAGGTTCAATACCAAATGGTGGGGGGAAGGTGGGGGAGCCGACCTGTACAACTGTTGTCTTGGAGGTGTTGACCATGGCGTTGGACGCCTCGGTGTACCTCTCTCTGGTCACAGCAGCGAGGGCAACATCCCCAGGGCAGCCAAATGCAATGGCAGTGTTATCTGCAAATGCCATGGTGCGTGTGGCGGCTTTACCTGGGACCAGAATCCCTGTTAGCTTGTCCTGTAAGGAGGCCAAGAGGGGGTCAAGGGTGATGTTAAAAAGGATAGGGCTCAGGGGGCCCCCTTGCCGGAGACCTTGTCCAACTGGTACTGCCACTGTAAAACCCATTGGCGCCAGGACTCTTGTGTGAAGCTGGTCATAGAGCGCTGATATCTAGCGCCTAGCTGCGGGTGGGAGATGGAAGCGGGCCAGGGAAGCATCAATATACTTCCAGGCTACCCGATCATATGCTTTCTCCATATCCAGGAGAGCCACAAAGCCATTCACCTTACGAGAGTTAGCAGTCAAAGTCACGTGAAGGTCATTATAGTTGTCCCATAACGACCTCCCCGGAACAAAACCGTGCTGGGATGAGGAGAGGCGAGGTGACATCCATGTGGTAATGCGGTTGGCCAGAAGCTTCGTGAAGAGCTTGTGGTCTGTGTTGATCAACGCTATGGGGCGCCAGTTCGCCAGGTTCTCACGGTCTGACTTCTTGTGAATGAGGGTCGTTATTGAGCCTCTGGAGTTGGGGAGGACTTCGCCATTCACCAAGAGTGCAGCGAAGAGGTCGCGGAGGGTTCTGGCTATCACTGCAGGTTCCAGAAGGTACACCTCGAAGGGTATTCCATCTGGGCCTGGGGCTTTAAGCCGTGGGGATTTCAGAAGGGTTTCCATCACCTCCTGGATGAAAATAGGCGCCAGTAGAGCCTCATCAGCCCGTGGGTCAATGGGCGGCTCTGGAGCCCGTCACAAAAAGTCTTGGATGTCCGATGGGTCCACCTGGGTGGCATGGAAGAGGCTGGAGTAGAAGCGGTGTAGTTCCTGCGTGATTTCCTCCTTATCTGAAGTGGTTGTAGTGCCAATCTTCAGTGCAATAATATCCTGCGCTGTTGACCGGACTTTCTGTTTCTGAAAAAAGAAGCGGGTGGGGCGTTCCCATTGAGCATAGTAACGAGATGTTGTAAAGTTTGCTGCCCGTTCTTCCTGCAGTGTGAGCTCCAAGCGGAGTGCTTCCTGCGCCGCATCCCAGTCTTCCAACCATCTGAGAGAGGGCGAAGGCTGGCAGTTTCTCTCCAGATGTCTGATTCTGGCTTCCGCCCTTTTGACTCTGGCGCGAGCTGCAGTCATCTGGGCTTTGGCACAGTTGTAAGCAACGCGGGTGATGCCCTCCTTGGTCACTGCCCATCTAGCCTTGTGGTCAAGAAGGTGGGGTGGGGGGAGGTGAGAGTCTCCCGGATGGTCATAGACAGCTTCTCCTTAGTTAAGGGGTTGTTGAGAAGAGCTGGGGCAACCCTAGGCCAGAACCTATGCGACGGTCTAAGTGTGGTGGTGAGGACAACGGTGAGTGACCTGTGATCACTCAGATGGTTGTCACGAGAGATGGGAGAGGAGACGCGGCCAATTATCAGGGGGCCAATCAGTGCCATATCTATGCGTGACGCTGACTGGAAAGCTCTTCCATCATACTGGATCCTAGTCATGCAACCTAGGCCAGACGCGGAGGGTGGAAGCGCATCTATAAAGCCACTCAGGCGAAGAAAATCCTGGAGGCGACTTGATCCAGGGCGTTCCTTTGCTGCAGGGGGTAAGAGTCACGGACGCGACTTATGGTTGTGTTGAAATCTCCTAAGAGGACTGTATTCCGTAAGAGTTTGAGTTGGACGAGCTCTTCCAAGAGCCGATTTTGCTCCACCTGCATTAGGCAGGTAGATGCTTGCAGCGAAGAAGGAGAAGTCAGGAGTGGTGAGTTTGGCCAGTATGAGGCGGCCACCTAGATATTGTGAAAAAGAATGGGTTTTAACCCGGGGATTCAAACCACGAGGGCGGCATGGTTTGTCCAGAAGGAGTTGCCTCCAAACTGTTCATTCCATGCAGATTGTTCGTGGGGGAGGATATGGGGTTCCTGGACAGCAGCGATGTCAATTTGTGCTGACCTGAAGTTTTGGAGGAGGCGGGCTCTCCGCTTAAAGTCCCGCAACCCATTTGCGTTGATGGATTGCAGGGCCAGGGTGCTGCCATGGGGACTCATAGCTGTTCCCCTTCATGTCCTGGGGGTTGCCAGCGCTTAAACCTGCTGCTGTGAGGCGGCTAGTTTTGAGTCCTTTAGCTTGACTATTAGCTGCAATCCGTGAGGAGCGTCGAGGGTTCTGAGGGGAAGGAGAGGTTGGGGGGCGGAGGACCCAGTAAGCCATCCTAGGATGCTGCCTCCGCTCCGTTGCAGGGGAAGGACCTGAGGGTGCTCAATGGTGACCTCCGCGGTGTCCCCATTTGATGAGTCTGAGTCCATATTCACTTCCTCCAACACTGCAAAGGATCCGCGCAAAATGGACTGTGGGGTTGGGGTAGGACTCTTTGAGGTGGCACTTTTACCGCAGGCCGCCGGTTGCCAGTCCATGCTGGTGGGCATAGCTCCATTGGGAGCTGAGGGTTGATGCGATAAATTGCTGGTGGAGGTTGGTGGGGGTGTCGCGGAGCCCTGAGTGGGGGTGGCTGACGAGGGGCACCCTGTGGGAGATGCCTTGCGCTTGGTGAGAGAGGGAGTTGACTCTGGGAGATTGGAGGGGGTGCCCACTGGAAGGGGGGCATGAGCGCGAAGGTATCCCACACCAATAGTGGGGTTAGCTGTTTCAACTACTAGGCGTAAGGCCTCAGGGGACAGGTCTTGAATGGAAACCCATTGTGTGGGTTGAGGAATTGCTGCTGCGGCCACGTGGGATCGTTTTTGGCCTGGTTTAGGCCCCTGGGTGGTGGCTAAGAGGGCTTGTTTTCGAGCTGTGCAGCCACTATACAAGTGTCCAAGGGCGTTACACCATGAACACCGGGGGCGCGCCTGATCAGGGTCGACAAAAAAGATCTCAGGGCATGCCCCAATTACCGCCACACGAGGAATAACCTCATTGTTGCGGGATACAGTGGGGGAGGGGATGAACGACGCCCTAGCTGTGCGAGCTCTTTGAGTGGGAGCATAGTAAGAGGGGACGCTAAAGTCCACTGAAAGAACAGACCCAAACTCCATTAAACCACGATGGAGCGCCAGTTTAAGAGACTCAAGATCAACAGTCGTTGGTAGGTTGGAAAAAGTAACCCATGAAATTTTCTCCAGGTGAGAGCGTGTGCGGGAGATGTGAAGAGATCCACGTGGAATAATGACCTGGAGGGTGGCAGCATGGTCAGCAAGGGCAGCTTCAGTGAAGCCCACATCAATGTAGTGGCCCTCCACTGATTCATGGATGGTGGTGTTAATTGGGAATGTCTCCGCAATCACTGCAAAGTATGAGAAGTAATCCTCTGTATAGAATTCAACAGGGTTATGCCCATAATAAAGGCGAATTGCGTGGGAGAGGGTTGAGCGAGGTAGAGCTTTTTGCGCTCTAGTTTCAGCCCATTTCTTCTTAACATCAGCAATAAATGCCACAGCACGGGGATCAGCTTTGGGTAGCATTGGTGCCAGAGGTTTTTGTCATGCCCCAGTGGCTCCTTTGGTACGTTTGTGTTTGCTTTGGGCTGCAATCGCAGGTTGAGTGTGAGCTGGTGGTTTGAACAAGTTTGTGGAGTTCCCTTGTTGCTGGAATGTTACAGCAGTTGCTGGCGTCATATTAAATTGAGGGGCGGATTGTTGGGCCTCGCTAAATTGGGGAGGCCCATCCAGATTGGAATTAACTCCAGCCAATTGGGAGGAGGGCGATGTTTTATCACCATCCCAATCTATTTGGGTAAATTCAGCCCGAGTATTTGCTGTGATTTCGTGGGCAAAACTCACTGGCTGATTGGTAAATTGGTCGTTTTCAGCATATGGAGATAAATGTGCTGACTTGAGAAGTGCCGATTATGGGGTTTAAATGGGACGGGTGAGATTGAAACTGGTGTGAAGTTCCAAAATCCGAACCATTTGAATCCCCATTGGGAAGAGTAGATTGTCCCAATTTGGTGCTTAGTGAACCAGAATGTGCGGCTAATATAACTTTACATCTGAGGGTTTGGGGGTCCGGTGATTGTTGGGCCTCGCTAAATTGGGGAGGTTCATCCAGATTGGAATTAACTCCAGCCAATTGGGAGGAGGGCGATGTTTCATCACCATCCCAATCTATTTGGGTAAATTCAGCCTGAGTATTTGCTGTGATTTCGTGGGCAAAACTCACTGGCTGATTGGTGAATTAGTCTTTTTTAGAATATGGAGATAAAGTGCCAACTTGAGAAGTGCCAATTACGGGGTTTAAATGGGATGGGTGAGATTGGAACTGGTGTGAAGTTCCAAAATCCGAACCATTTGAATCCTCATTAGGAAGAGTAGATTGTACCAATTTGGTGCTTAGTGAACCAGAATGTGCGGCTAATCCAACCTTACATCTGAGGGTTTGGGGGCCAGGTAGCTGGGTATCGCCCCTCATGGAGGGAGCCAGAAACACGGCGTCAGAAATAATAGATGGGGCTGAATTAGCTGACACAATGGGGGAGGTGAATGCCTGGATGGGCTGAGTTGCATTCAACTGAGCAGGCGCCATTAAAACAGTGTGAGTGATGGCCTCCTTGGTTTGAGGGGGCCCAGCGGGTTGGTGGGAGGCAGCGCACACAGAGCTGTTAGGCGTGCAGGTTGCAGAAGTGCGATAAGGTGAACTGGCGCTAGTTGAAGTAGCTCCAGGTTGGGGGGTGGTGCCTGCTTTCATGGCTGCTGCTTGAGAGCGGGTGATTCTGGTTGACCCTGAGGTGGGTAACCGAGGGTTGCTTCGTTTGGGGTGGTGCTGGCTCGTTTGGCATAGCCTGCGGGTTCTTTTGTGGGGTTTCCCGCCATATTTGCTAATAGTTTTCGTAAATCACTTTAGTGGAGCTAAATTTCAGGCTGAATTGATTTTCGAAAAGTGATGCTTAGCAGAAAGAGAGAGTCTCAGTGGTTCTTCATCTTTATCATCACGCAGAGTATGCATAGATAACATTTAAAATAGACAAAGGATCTTTTATCTTCCCTACTCTAGTCTCAAGAGAAAAACTTTATAAATTATTAAAGTATTTGTACATTTTTTATCTATAACTTTCTCTGCTTTTTTAAAAGAATCAAGGGAGTTTAAAAAGATTTAATTCATCCTCCAATTCTTCTGTTGGCGCCTCAATTAGAAATGGTAACTGTCACCAATGAATTAACCCTTCAGGGCCACTCCAAAGCATGATGGTTATCATTGTTTTAGCTGGATTCCACTGCCAACTATCAATGTGATTTTTGGGTTGAAACAAAGAACGTGTCCTAACGCCTTCAGCCAACCTCATCATGTCAGCATTAATAGGCTAACAACCTGCTTAGGTAATGTGACTTGCCCCATAAATAGCAGGTTGTGATCCCTAAAGGTTAACTCACATGTTGCTTATCACAGGCAACATCACTCACCTAGAAACTCATATACCCCTCAGTCAATTTGTGCAAAGCCTGAATGACCCCTATAAGTTATTTTTTAGCACTAGTGGCAAACCCAACTGGGGAAGCCGCCACACACCTTTATTTCTGAATGGGCCAAATAAAGGGACTATTAGAATATAAAAAATCCTAATATAGCCCCTAAGTTATCAGCCCAGGAAGCCATATCAGAAAATGAGGATGCTTTGGGGAAACTTTTGTCCAGCACCCGCTTTAGCTGGCATACCATGGCGGACAGCATAGGTGTTGGGGCATCAGTGACATGTGGCATAAGGAGGTATAATTGGGGGTTTTCTCCATTAATGAGGCTGGTGGTGTCCATCGCCTCAATGTATTGAGCAAGTTGATGCTCAGCAAAAGTGATGAGACCAGGCACACAAGTTAAAGATTCGATGCGCTGGTGGGTTTGTGGATAATTGAGGTCAAAAAGAGAGGTTTATGCTGCAATGAGGCATGGCTCACACCAAAAGCAAGCTCCTCGAACTCATATTTAGCATCCTCAACAAAAATCATGGGGGAAATTTGGGATGGGAAAACCCTCAACAAGGGGTTCCATCGCCCCATGAACCTAAAAGTTAGTTTTGATTATCAATATTACAAACAACAACCAAATCACTTGTTTATTATCAGGGATACTACCAACGAGACATTAACAATCTGGCAGATTTAAACTGAAAAATTGCTAAATATTCATTAGGAATATTTTGCCAAACAATAGTTATTTTATATAATCAATAACTCCCAAATCCACCAGCAGGATGAATACCCTAGTGGACAAGATTTACTATGATAAATTAAGCTTAGTAATGTGGACATATAAAAATCCCAACACATCCCCCGCTTGACCAGATTATCCAGCAATGAAAGATTTTCTGGAATCATACGTCGCTTTATTTCTGATTATGTCCGCCAGCTTAATTTAAATTAAGCTCTCTTAGTCCATCTCCTTTCCTTGCTCAATGCATCACTTAGTAATCTTCTTAGCGTGTTTCCTTTCCATGTACTCCTTGCTACCACCTCTTCAGAGCGTAGTTCTTATGGCACCATGCCAGACTAGTTTGGTTGCTGTTACTAATAAAAGCTCTAGAAAAGCTATATTTCTTCATGATGGGGATTTAGTACATTTTGTCTTTAAAGGATTTTCTCAAGTGGCTTCCACGATTACTTGACACCTGTATTCCCCCAGGATGGGCTTCATTTCCTAGGGCTTCTTCCAGCAGATCCAGGATTAACCCAACCTGATCCTGCTGATATGCTTGTTCATTCCAGCGCCTTGAGACTAATCATGGAATATCCAGATTTAACCCAAGTTAGTCCTACCAATAACATAAGGGAACACCACTAGATGATTTTTGATGATGAAAAATAAAAACTGATCTGTAGTATTTTATGCATTTTTATTTTTGATAATTTTTTTCTTTATGATTTTTTAACTTATATCATTTTTTGTATTTTCTTAAGTTATTTTTTGCTTCTTATTCAATGTTACTTAACCTATAATTGGGTTCAGAGGTTCATCCTTTTGTTTCCCCTATTCTGGTTCAGAGGTTCATTTTTTTATTTTAACCAGTTATCTTGGTTTAGAGGCCTATTTTTAGAGTAAAATAAATAGTATGGTTCATTAAGTCACCTCTTGGTACTTGACCAACATCAGGACTTAACCTATGTCAGGATTTCTGGCCGCCTAGGGTGCTCGCATGATTTGATCTAGAATCCCAAAAAGAGGCATGTGTGGGATGCTCAATCCATTACACTGCCCAAGAGAAAGGGGGACAAAGCCCCACTTAGTTTATCAGCCTTGACCCTTATTGGATTAGATTTGTTTATTTAACTTTTTTTAGGTATAGTAAATATAAATGATATTACATCATTAATTGTACAGTAAAAGGTAAAGTTTATTAGGGAAGCCTTGCAATATAAAAGTGCTAAGGCTAATAAAGGAGGCGAGAGAGTTCTGGAGAAGCCCAAGGGAAATGCCAAGCAATAGAAAGTTATTGTCTCAACTAGAAACTCAGCATTGATTGCTGGTTCAAAAAATAATAACATACTAAATTATATGTAACTTAAAGATAGTTTATCAAGCTTAAGTTGTTAATCATATTTTAAACTCAAAAGTTCCATTGAGATTGATCTTCAATAGCTTTAGGTGCACTAAAACCTTGAATAATTAATATATATTGTTGGGTGTTGAATGGTTGACTGGATCTAAATCGTCGCTTAATAAAAACCAAAGAAATCCTAAGTGTATCTGAACTTGAATTTGTGGCCTAGCAATTTCACTTAAAATATATTCAAATATGTTGACATGGGCCTGAGGGCTCTGTTGGTTAGGTCAAACTTAAATTTAAGTTTTTATTTAATGACTCAGGCACATGGGCTTTGTTGGTCTATGTCAAAATTAGTTTTTAATGTCAGTTGAGTTTTTGATCAAATTAATTACTAATTAGTGATATGAATTGCCTTAGTATGTGCTGCCAATTGCACGTGAAAGTGAATTAAATCAGCTATTTTGAAGGTATGATGAAATGCCATTTCAAGGATGATATTGATGTTTACTCTGACTCTGAGGCTGAGCATGATGCCCTGAGTCAAAGTATTTGTAGATGTCATTACAACTTTTTATGTGGCCAAGGGTCACTGAAAGTAAGGCGTCATGGGTAAGATGTGGTTAACATTGAACCCTATAAATAACTTTGCATTTACACTAATAAAATATCCTTTCACTACTGGATTTGTTTATAATTTAATTTATAAACTTTTTTGTTTAGTACGTTCATTTTTTGTATTGGTCAATTTATACTTGGGATCAGTAAGATCAGGGTGGCGTGCCATCATCCAAGTGAAATGACAATGTATACTATTGAAGTGCCAACAATAAGCTCTAAATTGAATTCTAAATTACCATCCTATCTGTTGTCCTCATACAACAGACGCCAAAAACTCTGCCCCACGGACAAAGAAGGACCAGCCATCCATCTACAGCCCAAATATTTAACATTGTGTATGATCCTTAACACTCAGAAAGGGCTCAATGCAAGTTAATGAGTGGCCCAATCCAGAATTCACTAACAAGTCAATAGCTGGTGAGTTGTGACCCCAAGTAAGAGGCTTCACCCATCAAAGGGCGATTCCTGACAGAACCCTTTCAAGCCTCAGCTGGTGTTCAAGAGCCAGTAAAGGGGTCATCAGATCTCTTCATCATAGTTTGGTAGAGGTGAGGGAAAATTAGGACTCTGGTGCCCATCAGATTTATAACAACTTAAGAAAGAGTCAGATGAATTAAAGG
This sequence comes from Massospora cicadina, assembly GCA_022478985.1. Lineage (NCBI taxonomy): Eukaryota > Fungi > Entomophthoromycota > Entomophthoromycetes > Entomophthorales > Entomophthoraceae > Massospora > Massospora cicadina. The sequence goes on along the minus strand of JAKSZP010013305.1, from coordinate 66,715 downwards.
TTGGATGGGCCAAAAATGGATGGGCGGAACCCCCTGAGATCTGGAAGGAGGTGATTTCAGCATTAGGCGCTGGCAAGAATATAGGCAACAGGGGAGCAACTAAATGCTTTGGCCTATCAAATAAAGTTTTGCCTTGGTTGCCAGTAAGAAGTAGGTTTAGCAAAACTGAATGCATTGCCTATTTGACAGATCATTGACATGGAGTGCCATTAAGAGAATAAGCGGCAGGGATCAACTAAATGCTTTTCCTATTTGATAAAACATTAAAATCATCTAGCTGGTAAAAGCATAGACGACAGAGTAGCAGAATGCCCAGCCTTTTTAAGAATGCTGGCATGGAGAGCTGGTAAAAACTAGAATTGGTGCTAAACAACCAATGCTTGGCATATTTTAAAGTTTGTCAGCCTTGAGTTCCAGTATTTGAGAAAAACACTGGTGAGTAGCCCCAGAAGAAAGCTTTAATATCCTTGTAATTGAGTTTCTGGTAACTTTTGAATCAGATCTAGTCAACTTAATTAAAAGCTTGGTTTGAAATTGCAAACTTTTGTAAACTACCCTGGCATGGATGTGACGGGAATCAGAATCTGAGGCGTTGGATTACTCATCACTCGCTCAAAAATGGAAAACTTGGTTTTTTGCTGGAAAACCCTAAATTGTTAACAAATGAATTATCCTTGGAGTTTAGTCACCAATAAATACTAAAAGCTCAGCTTCAGATTGTCAATATGCCAGAAAAGCAAATTTTTATAAAATTAAATTGTCAACATCCTTGGTTATAGTCGCCAGTGTTGAATTAGTAAATAAATCTGTCAGGAGTAACCCTGACACTTCAAACTAATTTAACCCAAATTAGTGGGGAGCACAATTCGGAGGTATTGATATAGAACATTTTATAGATCTGTATTTGGCGTTAGAAGCTGTCAAAACTGAAAAAGCTGCATGGTTGGTTTTGGGGTTGGTGGTTCAAAACATCAATTAAGTTTGATAAAGATTACACCCCAGAAGGTGTCCTGAGCAGTAAGTGGCCTGGGTCTTGGTGGCAGGCTCAGAAAGGTGCAGTTGGGAGTTTAGTGCTTTTCAGGAAGTTCTTATTTTCAACACCTTTAGAATTAGCAAGTGGGAGAGGAGTAGTATCAGGTTGCCCTGAGGTGGCGAGTGACAGCTGGAGCAATTAGATGCCCAGCCAATTTTAAAAGATCATTGGCCGCAGGGTCTGGAATTAGGGATAGGCCCAAGAGAGGTCCTCAGCATTGGTATCTGGCATTGGGGAGTGCCCTGGAAAGATTATTGGCATGGTATTCAAGGGTTAATGCATAGGCGGAGCAATTAAATGACAGGCTATTTATTTAAATGAGCATCATCATCAGATGCCATCATTAGGTATTGGCCCCAGAAGGAACCTTGGTAGAGGGGCAGCTATGTGCCTTGCTTATTATATGTACCATCTGCCATGAGGGTTAGCATTAGGGGTAGGACCCTGAACAAGGATCAGTGGTGGTAGCCAACTTCAGGGATTGACCCTGGAATTTTTTAGATTTGGCTGATAGGTGGAAGTAGCTTGACCCAATTAAATGGGGAGCACACTTCAAAATTTTTATCATATTTATTAATTGTATGGGAGCTTACTCAAATTTAGTGAGAAGCACAATCCAAAAACTATCAGAATGGCTCAACTCAATTTAATTAGGAGCCTAGAATCTAAACTAATAATTGACAAAAACTATTTGACGTCAAAATGAGGCAAGTTAATTGGCAGCCAACTCTGATTAACTTAATTGCTTATTTTAAGAAACCCACATAAACCCTTATAACCTTGAGATTCAGTGCAGAGGTTGTTGATACCACTTCTCACCCTGATCTGTGTCAGATCAAAGGGAATGTGAATTTGAAATCCGTTGTTGCCTAATTCAACTGACAATGGTTCAGCGAAAGTAAGCGGTCAGCTCTTGTGGACAAAAAAGATCCAGTGGCGATGAGCTACTTCTTAACTAAACCCTTGAGTTTGAGCTTTAATTCTCACCCCCCTTCAAAATGGTTATGGGGATAGTCAAGCCCGGATTATCCTACATCAGTTGCAGTGGAGCATTTGAATGCCTGGATTATTTCAAGAGATCATTGATGATAGTTGCTGTTAGATTTTGAAAGTTGACTTGAAAATAAACCTTTTGGTAAACCATCAATGCCGATAGATTAGTCCCATTGATGGATCCTTTGATCCTTCCTGATTAATCTGCATAATCTGTATACTAAGATTCATATTTAAAACGCCTTAATTGAAACTAAACATCCTGAATATTGTAGTTAATAATAGCTATAAAATTATTTAACTATAGTCAAATTATGAGACCCACTTGGGTGAATCAAGTGGGTTTGTGGCATAAACATAATTGCAATTTTGAATTTAAGAAATTACAATTAATGAATATTAGATTACATGTATGTTGATTTTTGCAATTGGCACAATTGTACTTTCACATGGATGGCCAAATAGGGAATACCTAGTAATATCAAAAGGCCTGCCAAAATCCCTGTTATATTTTAGCAGTATGTTAGAGATACACAAAGGGATTCTACACAGGGTTACGCCCACTGAGAAATAGGACTGATGATATGAAGATCATCATCCCTAAAACAACGTTATAAATTTATTAATTATTATGGAGCAATTTCCCTAAAAACACTTATTTTATTTGATAATATATTTCAGTGGATACTCCCTGTTCTGCTTGCTCTTTCCTACCAACAATAATTTTCTTCCTCCAATATTCTTGTATCACTTATATATCAACAACTTCAGTCAATACTGACCCTTTTTCTTAGACTATCAATTCCAGCATATTCTCATTGGTTCCAGAAGAGTTCACCATTTATTAAATTCACAATTGACTTAGTTCAATGCAATCCACTCATCATTTGTTGTATGTTGACATCACCTTATTGCCTGATTTGGAGGTGATCCAATATTATCCTTTACTTCCCAATATCACCTCATCTTAAGGCGCTCAAATACTCATAACTCTGAATTGTGTTTTGTGGAGTCTACCCATTCTGCTATAATGACTTAGGGCTTAATTGTCAATTCATATCAGAATTATGACATTACCCCCTTTTACTGGACAATAAGTCTCCTTTTGTTTATATTCCCAAAGGAACTTTGCGTGCACTCAGTTAATGATCCATCCACTTGAGGGTCCTTGATAGTATAAGCATCAGCACCTGTCTGCTCAATAAATTTTGAATGGCTAATCTAGATACTGGCCAACTTGTGCTCTTTGCCTAAATGCATGTTGTTCATGGAACAGAACCATGTCCCCAACTTTGAAATGAGCTAAACTGCTACGCCATATCTGATTGGCAGCTTAATTTTAATCTTCTTGGCTAAGCTGGAAAAGTACGCTTCAGTTTGAAATTTAATTAATGTGTCAGCTATGGGTCATTAAATAACGTTGGGGATCCATCTTGCAGGCATCTTCTATACGGACATATAACAGCGCTGGAAGAGCAGGGTGTCATCCATACAGTAATTGAAATGGGCTCTTCCCTGTGGCGGAATGATAGCTAATGTTATAATTGAAGATGGTGGTGGATAAGTGGGAAATCCAATGGAAGGTCAATATGATACCAGTTTATGGAATATGTTCACTAAAGTCCCATTAACTTAATCAACCATCCCATAAGTCTCAGGGTGGTACAGGGTCATTAGAACCCAATGGATGGCCATAAGCTCGTTCAGCTTTAAAGGATATGGAAAGTGAAGTTAGTTCCTTTATTGGTAAGGAGGAACTGGAGGCAGCCATGTTTCTGGATAGTACATTTTATTTATGAACTTGGCCACGGTGACCTCCCCCAAATCCCATATTGCCTGGGCTTCAACCCACCTGGTCAAGTGGTTGATTGCAACCAGAATGTACTTGGACCGGTTAGCTCCTTTTGGAGGGGGCCCAACAACATCAATAGAAACCATATGCCATGCAAAATATGGTCTCACTAATCACTATGAAGTCTTCTGGAAGAACGATTTTACCACTTGGCACTGGTGACAGCAAGATATAGTTTCCAAGATGTCAAGTTCATACTTTCCCAATGATATTGAGGTTGCAACAATACCAATGTTTTGTGAATGCCACCATGTCCAACTGCCCTATGTGCGCTCATGATAATGTTAGGCCATGCCAAGGGTCACGGGAAGTTCACTATAAAATTATCAATCCGCATGTACAACTTACCATTCCACTGGAAGGTATTGGCTTGCATTTCATTTAACGCCTTTATGACTTTCGGCAGCTCATTGTTGTACTTTCTGTTAAGCATTTTGATACACATTATGTCACTCAGTTTCTCCATAACTGCAGTTTTTGGTAGTCTCAACAAGCATCGGCGTTTGGGTGTTTTGATCCAGGTAAGTGGAGAATCTTGAAGTCAAAAGCATGCAGTTTGAAAACCCATTGGGCTAGACACCCTTCAGGCTCCTTAAGGTTTTTCAACCAGCGTGACAAAGCATGATCCGTTATGACTTTGAACTTTACTCTATGAAAGTACACTCTAAATTGTTTATATGCGTAAATCACTGATAAGCACTCCCACTTGGTCACAGTATAATTAAGCTCATGGCATGTCAGGCTCTGAATGCAGTTTTAACGGGGTGCTCCTCCCCCTCATCATCTTTTTAATGATAGGCCTGCCCAAACGGCGGATGGGAGGCATCCGTTTGTATGCTAAACTCTTTATCAAAGTTGGGATAGTGCAGCACGGGTGCACTTCTCAGAGCCCTCCAAAGTGTATTGAAGGAGCATTATCGACGTTCTGTCCATTCTATTGCAGCATTCTTATTTAATAGCTCAAAATGCGGACCTCCAATACAGCTAAAGTTAGGTATAAAGCAGCGGTAATAGCTGACCATCCCTAAAAAGACTTTTATATTGCACTTACTAGTTGGTGTAGTCATCTTTTGGATAGCCTCCACCTTAGCTTGTTGAGGCTTCAGACCAGTCGCATCTACCGCAAACTCCAAGGTACTCCAATTGGTCTTTAAAGAAGTGGCATTTAACGGTCTTGATTTTGATGTTGGCCTCTGCAAGCCTGTGGAAGACCTCCTCCATATGGGTAAGATTCTCAGAGAATATACGTGAAAAAAACATCAATATGATTGAGATATAAAGGACACATGACATTTTCAGGTTGCTAAGAATTATTTTCATGTCCCGTTGAAACATAGCCGGGTCATTAGACAGCCCTTGTGGCATATGGGCTAGTTGGTCAGCCCTTGGACATGATAACGGCGCCTTTCTCCTGTTCCAATGAAGGCAACTCAATCTGCCAATAGCCTGATATCAGATCCATCACCAATAATTAGCAATCTCATTCTAATTGATCCAAAGCATCATCAATCTGTGGCAAATGATATGAGTCCTTCTTGAAATGCTGTTGAGCTTCCATTAGTCTATTACTACCCAGTTGGTACCATACTTCTTTTTGACAATTAGGATGGACAAAGCCCATGGACTCTTTGATTGTTTGAGCATCCCTTGTTCCAACAGCTTATCAATCTCCTTGGTTACTACTATCTCGGCTGCCCTAGATTGGTGGATTGTCTGAGACCTGATGAGGGGATGATACCCAGTGTTTAATAGATGGACCACCCCCAAGTGCATCCTTAAATTGTGTCATTGATGGCAAAAATCTCTTTGTGCTTTTGAAATAAAGCTATCACTTGGTCTTTTTGTTCCTCCAATAAACCTATTAAATTCTCCTATGGTACCACTGTCATTACATTGGGCTGCAACTCAATGTGTAGGCCAAATTCATCCAGCGACCCAAACTTGTGAACCTGAAGGACCTCCTCAACATGGATCAAGTGTAAATAGGCCACTATTTGATGCCAGCGGATTTTCATTGGCTCATTTTGTAAATTCATTAATAGCACCTTAATCTATCCATGTCCCGGTATGATGCCTGGAGCTATGTGAGGCTCAATCCATGATTGTTGATAAGCCCAATGACCTTTCCATAGAGCCTGGCTGGTACTTACACCTCTAACTCAGTGGGTGCTATTACTTGTTGACTGGAGGGGATGGATATAGACCCAGATGCTCTGAGAGGAAGCCCTTGTTATTAATTTATTTTCTGGGGAAGGGCCTGGGTCTTGCTATTTAGTCAATGGTAGCAAACCAGAATCACCCCATTGCTATATGCCAGGGTGATATGTCCCATATGCACCGGATCCTTTGGCACTCCTCTAGAGGTAAAGTAAATTGGGATGCGCTGCCCAGAATTTCAAAGGTCTCTGCTGTCATATCAACAACAGCACTGAAGTGGCGCATAAAAGCGGTTCCAAATAGCAGGTCATAGTTATTGTTTGGCAACACTATCGCTGGGGCTACAATGACAATTGACCCAAACTGCAGAGATAGCACGCTATACGCTCCCTCAAAAATCATGCTGTCTTCTCCAGCAGTCCCATAAACAAGTCTATGTTCAACATCAGGCTTCAATGTCAACTTCACCACCAACTTAGTGGAAACTATGTTGACTGGGGCACCTTTATCTATTATCGCATGGACTCATATTTTGGCTACAACAATGTCACAGTATGTACATTCTGAATATGATGAATCTTGCCTATGTAAACATGGACATGTAAAGACTCTTTATTCTCAAGAAAAACTGAAATTCCCTCACTGACTTTAGGGTATGCTTTGATGATAGTGTTGACTGGAAAGGCGACTCTTACTCCCTGAAAAGATGGAGCATCAGTGGATGGGTCCAACTTGTCTGGGGAAACTTGATCAAAAATTTGACATGCATACAACTTGGGCTGCATCAGAGCTCATTTTTCTGCCACGGCTTTGGCTTGAACTTGTATCAATATATTCTACCTCCAACTGGCTGTTGATACAGGATTGTATCATCTTATGGAGGAACTTCTGCAGATTATACAGGGTTTAGTTCAGGTGGGACGTTTGGGGTCAGGATAGCGATGTAGAGAGTCCCATCTCTAACCCGCTTTAACTTTTCCCTGGTAGTAATATTCCTTCTGTACGTGATGGACCTGACGCTTGGGGGAAACTTCATGCCAGGTGCCCAGGGCGGCTGCATTCAAAACAATTAACTCTTAGGTCCTGAATCCTTTATTATTGTAAGGTAAGCATCACAAATAATTTGCTTGTGGGTGATTGGCATAATTAGGTTCAGGTTGGTAGTTGGGTTGTCAATAATAAGCAGGTCTGTGGTGGAAGTTAAATTGCTGGGGGAACTTGGAAGAATCTGAACCAGACTGCCAATTTCCCCAAATAAGAAGGTTTGACAACAGCGGCAGTGTGTTTCTGCTCTGTATTGGGTGGAGGGAAAGTTAAAGCTAGATGGCACAAAAACTAAACAATTTTAAGCTGGGGTACGTCATCATCTAACATTGGGGTCATGACATTGTAAAGCTCATGGTATGACTTCACCATGGAGGTCATTGCAATGCACATGTAGGTTTCAGATAAAGTCCCTGCCCCAATTAACACATGAGCTTCTAATGTAAATTAATCAACAAATATGTTGAGGATCTCTTTATGCTGAATCCTGATGGTCAAGAGCTCGAACTTCTGCTGCAACATCTTTGTAGTTCCTCCAAACAACCATAGCATAGTATCTTTCATCTCTTGATATGAAACAGAACTGTTTGGAAGGTAGAAGGTGATTTGGTCAGCACACCCTACATTCAAGGTGTATATTAACAGTTTCGCTTTATGCCATCTGAGGCTCTTTCCATCACAAACTCAAATTGCTTAAAGAACCCATGAATATTTCCATTGCGATCAAATGGAGGCATCTTATCAATAAAAACCTCCTGCAGAAGCTCCTCCTTCCATTTGAGCAGAGCCCAAGGCAACTCTGAGTCACATATTCAACGAGTGCACTAAGTCATAAAGATTCATTGTCAAAGCAAGCCAGATTCGACATAGCTGCAATGAAGGATTTTTCTCATTTTTTTGATTGATTAATGGGCCCACTGTAGTGAGCACCACTGATATAAATCAGCATTATGTTAGAGATACGTCAAAGGATTTTTTCACAGGGTTACGCCCACTGAGCAATAGGACTGATGATATGAATATCATCGTCCTCAAAACAACAATATAAACTTTTAATTAATATGGAGCAATTGCTCTTACAACACTTATTTTATTTGATAATATATTTCAGCGGATAGTTCCCTGTTCTGCTCGTTCTCACCTATCAACAATAATCCACTTCATCCAATCTTCCGTATTGCTTATATATCAGCAACTTCATTCAATACTGACCCTTTTTACTAGACTACTAATTTGCACTATTCTCAGTAGTTTCAGCAGAGTTCATCACTTATTAAATTCATGAACACCTTAGTTTGATGCATCCACTCATTATTTGTCATATATTAACATCTCATTATGTGTTATTTGTCAACATAACCTTATCACCTGATTTAGAGGTGATACAATATTATTCTTTCCAACCCAATGTTGCCTCATCCTAAGGTGCTTAAATAATCATAACTCCGAATCATGGTTGGCAGATTCTACCCAATCCACCGTAATGTCTTAGGGCTTATTGTCCAGTCATATCAAGATCATGACAGTCCCAATTAGGGTTGCATCATTATTTAAATTTCATATTTTTTCCCAATCTATTGTATTTCATCAGATGTATGACGAAATATGATTGGTCTGGTTGAAAAGTGGATATACACCACTGAGGTGCTAATATTTACGCCTAAAATCTTCCCAATTACAAGAGTAGAAGTGCCTTCAAGCCGGCTGAAACAATTGTAATTAAGTTATCAAGGGCTAGATTAACTCGGGGATTTTAATAACCACCGCCATAATCCATAGAAGTTTGGCATGGCTTTAATGAACTCATCTAATAGATAAGTATGGCAGGAGATGCCATAGAGGTATAAAAACTGGTGCCTGGCCTTGAAATAAATTTATCTTACATATAATCATTTTTTGCGTCTTATATTGTCTTCTATCAATTCTATCTTCATATTGAAGTGTAGAAAAGCGTTAAAAAGCTTGTCATTATTACATACATCAGGAGAGTTCCCAATTAGAGAGGGGAAAGTACCCAGAAGAGACCAGAAGAGTCCATTTATCTTGTTTAAGCTTTGTGAGGTTCAGAACGGTTAAGGAATACGGTAAGACAGCAGAATTGAGGTTAATTAGACAAGATTCTTCTTAACTATAAAAGCAGGAATATATTCAATAAGTGAGTAAGTCCCTAAAACTTAACAAGTAATGCTCACTACAGGAGAGCAATCAGAAATACATTATTAATAGGAAATTAATAGAACAGACATCTATACAAATGGTTATATTTTTTACAAAACACACACTGTCTAGCCGCCATTGAGATGGAATAATTAACTCCCTCAAATTGGGCAAAGAGCTTTTCAACATGGCTCTTTATACCCATAGTTTTACACAAGATATTTCTTTTTTTCACATAAGATGACTATCACTTAAACAGAAGTCCAGTCTTCAATAAATTAGAACCAATTAATTAATCTGAACGGGATGAATTGAGAGAAATCCCAGATGATGAGAATTCTTTGATTTAAAGTATGCACATAATCCAATTTTGCCTAATTGTCTTATGCGCAATCCTAATGAAAAAGGAGATAAAAAATAACAACTGAAGAATCAAGCAAGATGTGATTAACCCAACTAAATTTTTAAAAGATGTCAAAGAAGTTCTTAGCCACAATCCGCCAAGTGTGAGACTATTATGAAGATTATATAGCTCAGTTTGAGATGTGATATTAAAACCCTACATGATATAACAGGATACTACAAGTGGCTCATTAGTAGCTTTTTCCAGAGCAAAGAGTCAATATTTTACTTTTTGGAGTTCATGGCTACATTGATTGGTTATAGCCTGACAAGGAAGCCTTAAATATAACCTTATTAAAAAAATTGCGTCTGGAATTGGGCATCTTAAGAGACATTTGATAAGCTTCAATCAGCCCAAATATCAGCTCCAGTTTTGTGATACCCAGACTTTGAGCGTGAGTTTACTGTTTAAACTGATGCCTCTCTCAAGGAAGTTGTAGCCATGTTTTCTCAGATAGGGAGAGGCGGCAAGAAACATCCAATTGCCTTTGTTAGTTAAACCTTAAATGTCCACTTGCGGAACTACACATTGATGAAATGGGAATGCTTGGTTGTCATATACGCCTATAAGCAATTTTGGGTTTATCTTCATGGCACTCACTTTATGGTTGTAACAAAACATTTGTCCCTAAGGTGGCTGAACAACATAAAAGAACCAAAGGGCCAATTAGCGCAGTGAGCATTAAGGCCATATGCCTATAATTACACAATTAAGCATTGTGCAGTATTGAAGCACCAAAATGCTGACTATTTATCCTGTTTACCTACAATCGCCACCATCAGTTTGGCTGCAGATGAGATGTTTCAAAAAATGATCAGTGGAGAATTTTTAAATAAAGCTTAAATCTGTCCAAAAATTTCTCTTGGATCTACAAAAGGACAATTTGGTCAAAAATAGAATATTGTACAAGATGATCATAGGAAAGAAAGTCATTTGCCCAGGAACTTCAGCATGAACAGATCTAAAAATGGCTGTTCATAAGGCCATAGGGCACGATGAATCCAAAAAAACATAGAGCATCTGAAGGAATATTACTAGTGGGAGTCATTGCACTTTAATATACAAGAGACACTGGAGTGATGCACAGAATGCCAAGGCGAAAAACCGTTCTGAAAGAGCACATCTTACCATCTAGTTTGGCTCAAATTTGGTTGGCATACTGTAATCAAAGATGTTGCCAGACACTTCCCAATAGCAACTCTAGGGAAAGTATATCATTGTGGATATCAACCACTTGACTAAGCGGGTTCAAGCCACGGTCATTTGGGAATTAGGAGCAGCAACGATGGCCAAGCTTATCCTTTAAAATGCCATTCACAAACATGGTTGTCCACAGGTTATCCTGACCAATAACGGAAGCAATTTTACTGCCAACGTTATCACAAAGCTCAAACAATAGATGAGATAAATTTTTGCTCTCAGCTCTCTACCATCCTGAGATAAATGGAACAGTTGAACATGTAAATGGGACTCTTGTATACTCTATACAGAAGCTAAATTTGGACGAATCATATGAATGGAGCACGTTTCTAAGCTCAGCCAAGTTCACCTACAACATATCCTATCACTCCGCCACTAAGATGTCACCTTTTCAAGTTCTATATGGAAAAATCTGGTTATACTATTGCTGCTTTATCCAGTCTTGGAAGATCCTTAGGAGAAAATTTACCACCAATATGTCAAGAAGCTTGCAGATACTTTAATCAAGCTGCAGGCTCAAGCCTTTGATGACAGTTTCACTGTTAGAAAGGCCTAACATGAAAAGGATTCTGATATCAATACAATTTGACTAAATTTGAAGTTGGCGATGAGGTACTATTCTGTAATATGCATGGATTGGGCAATTAAAGAAGTTAAATTGCATTTGATTAGGCCCATTTGTGATTATTGAGAAAACATCAAGGTTTGTTTACACAATCAAAGAGGCTAAAACAGGTTATATTTATAATAAAATCCATTAAAAATTCATAAGAAGATTTAAATAGAGGGCTGATTATAAAAAAATCTTATACATGAAGATAATATATAAGAAATATAAATTAAAAAGAAAAAAGATAGATAATAAATAAAAATATAATACCTTACATAAAAAAGAAAATTTATATATATTTTAAAAGTGAAAATATTTATATAGTTAATAAAAAATAATTTTATTATTATAAAGTAAATGAATTGGTAATTATTATTTATTAGTAAAGGTTTTTATTCCTCTGCTTTGAGGGGGGTGACTCGGGATCAGATTCTACATCCATGTATGCCAATTTGGACCAATCTAACTGCTGAGCGCAATAAAGGGACAAATAGACGTTATGACAGTTTGTGCAAGAATAAGATTATACAATTTTGTCATTCAATTTAATCCTAGGAACATAAGCATATGCGATGTTTGATCCAATTGGTTGAACCAACAGTGTTTATTGGGACTAAGAGCTCTGACAAAATTTCATTAAGCTGAAGAGGTGCTGTTTATTGACATTAAAGAGAAAATTGGAAACTCAGGGTTTATATTCCAGTCAAGTGGTGGGAAATGTTAGATTGTGATAGTTGACTTGAAAATAAACCCTTTGAGAAAACCATCAATGCTGATAGATTACTCCTATTGATGGATCCTAGATACTTCTTGATTTATCTGCATAATCTGTTAACTAAGATTCAACTTGAAACCGCCTTAATTGCATCTAAACATAATAATTATTGTAGCCAATAATAGCTATGATATCATGTTATTATAACCAATTATGAGACCCAATAGGGTGAATCAAGTGGGTTTGTGGCATAAACATAATTGAAATTTTGAATTTAAGAAGTTACAATTAATGAATATTGGATTATATGTATGTTGATATTTGTAATTGGCACAGTTGTACTTTCACATGGATGGCCAAATAGAGAAAACCTAATACTATCTAGAGTCCTGCTGATGTCCCAATTATCGGTGAATCATTATTTGAGTTTCATATTTTCTTTTCACAATTTATTGTATTTCATCATCTGTATTATGAAACATATTCAGGCTGATTGAAGAGAATGTACACTGGAGAGGTGCTAATATTACGCCTAAAATCTTCACAATTACGAGAGTAAAAGTGCCTTCATTCAGGCCAAAACGATTGTAATTAAGTTGTTCAAAAGTTAAATTAACTTGGGGATTTTTAATAACCACTGCCATGATCCATAGAGGATTGGCATGGCTTTAATGAACTCATCTAATAGATGGGTATGGAAGGAGATGCCATAGAGGTTTAAAAAGTGGCGCCTGGCCTTGAAAATCATCATCTTTTCATATAATCATCTTTTCTGTCTTATAATTTTTCTATTAATTCTATCTTCATATTGAAGTGTAGACAAGCGTTAATGGGAGCTTGTCATTCTTACCTGCATCAGGAGAGCTTCCAATTAGAGAAGGAAAATACTCAGAAGAGACATAAAGAGTCCATTTATCTTGTTTAAGCTTTTTGAGCTTCAGAACGGTTAGGAAATACTGTAAGACAGCAGAATTGAGGATAATTTAGCCAAAACTCTTCCTGACTATCAAAACAGGAATATATTCTATAAGCGAGTAAATTTCCAAAAATTAACTGCTGCCAGCATCAAGGTGGCCTGGAAAGGGCATCAGTGCTGATTGCTGGAATCAGGAATATAACCCAGAAAGAGTGCTGGTGGTCACTGTGTGTAAGCGGTTGTCATATTGGCCAACTGAAAGTTAGAACTTAACCTCTTCTAGGTTCAGCGTTTATTGGATAAACTTGACCTAGTAATTGGAAGTCAGCAGTTCTGAGTGAGGGTGGCCTCAACCTCTTTCAAAGCTCCTTAGGAGCTTGTCCCAGCACGAAAAAATGAGTACCCTTACCCACGTGGAGGTAGAATTTAATGGGATACAGGGGCACACATAGTGAGCACCAGTGTCAAAATTTCTAGCCGCCTAGGGTCCTCACATGGTGCTTTCCAGAATCTCAACAAGGTGGCAGGTGCGTGGTGCTCAATCCATCACCCTGCCCAAAGAAAGGGGGCCAAAGTTTCCCCTAAATTTACCAGCCTTGACCTTATTGGAGAAGAGATTTGTTTATTTAAACAAAGTTAGGTATAGTAAATATGAATGTCAATATTGTAGTTATAGTACAGTAGAATGTATAGTTTATTAGGGAAGCCTTGCAAATAGAATTGCTCAGGATAATAATGGGTGGTGAAAAATTCAGGAGAAGCCCCAGGGAAAACACTAAGCGATGACAATTTAATGTCTCACCTAGAGATACTCTCAGCATTTATCTTCAGTTCAACTAATAATAATAGTAATACTGAATTATAAAAAAATTTATGATTAATTATCATCAGCTTAAGTTGCTAATAATAGTTAAATGCAAAGTTCTATTGGGATTGATCCTTAATAGTTTTGGGTGCACTAAACCTGTGAAATAATTTTAAATGTTGTTGGGTATGATCCCTAACGCTTCATATGGACTTTCCTCAAGTTAATGTGGATCCCAATTCGGCATTCAATAGGGTCAATATTGGTGAGTTGCAAACCCAAGTAAGAAGCTTCACCCATTAAACAGCAATGCCTTACAACCTATTATTGATTGGTCCAGTGATACTTTGGGAACATTGCATCTTATTATTTTACTAGATTTAAGACATAAGATAATTCATATGGACCCAGTTCAATATACAACCATCCACAATGTCCTTGATTCTATAGGCTTCAATCACCAACTTTGCAATCACCTTGAATGGACCCAACTATAAAGCTTTCAGATCAATGCTTCTTCCAAAACAGTGGGTGTTGCAATAGGCTACCCCTATTCCCCACATGGTACTCTTGTATCACTGGTCAGTTCTCATAATATGTCATCTTGCTTTAAATATTTTTCTTCAAAGTGGAATAAAAATCCTGTTATTGCAGTTTGATAATAATACTATTCAGTCAGTTCATGTATTAATCAGTACTCATCCCTGATGCTGGTTCTACAGCATAATGCAAAATCGGTGGTAATACTGCCCTTCATCCGTATGGTAGTTTGAATGGCGTTTTCCCTGTTGTTGTATGATGACTTATATTGTATGAGAAGTAAATGAATATATAAGTTTAAAAGTGGAAGTTTTCCCACAACCAATTTTTTAGCGTTGTGAAAAGCATTACGTTGACTTTTTCTACCATTTCTTTTGTGCCTGGAAAACATAGAATAGATACCACTCCTCTGATTCCCATCAGTTCGTTCATCCTTGGGATCACATAGCAGGTAAAATTGGTTCTGTTGTTACTAAATAAAACTTTTGGGCATCCATGCTAGTACACCACTTGGTCCAGGATGAATCTCACCATGCTTGTATTATCCACTTTTATCAAGGTATATTTTATCCATCTAGTCAGACGGTTTATTGCTACTATGATGTATTTTGCTCCTCCAGTACTGACACTCAAGGGTCCCATAATGTCTATTGACACCATGTGCCAAGCGAACCCAGGGAGTACTAGTTAGTATACTGTTATATTCATAATCAGCTTTTGGAGTTGGCATTCCACGCAACAGACCATATAGTTGTTGATATAATAGTTAGAAATTCCCTATAGTAGCCCTACTGGTGAATATGGGTCCATGGTTTTACTTAGGCCACCATGGCTGACGACTTTGTGTGGGCTTGGATAATTTCCGCTCTTTATGATGTCTTTAATAATAAAACCAATTTCCATCAATCATTTTGTATAATTGTCCATTTTCACTTCCATATTTTCCATCTCTTTCTTTAGTGCAACCTAAATTTATCTGGGTTTGTCCCCAATATTGCCTTCAACCATCCTCTGGAATAAGACGTTCACTTAATGATAGACAAATTGGACAGCATCAATCTTGATAATATGTCAGCAACATTGATATGCTGCTCTAGATCAGTGTATTATCTCAAAACCATAAGTATAAAGTTTTAAATTCCACCGTTCCAGTCACCCATATTGTTCCTTCAGATTAGGGAGTCAGTATAGAGGTAAGTGGTCAGTTACCACTTTAAATTGTGTCCTTTGGATATAAACTTGTAAAAGTTTTAATGCATAGATTAATTCAAGACATTTGTGATCCTTCATGGTGTAGTTTCTTTCAGCTGGCTTTAGTGTTCTGCTTACATAGGCCATCAGATTTTCTTCCCCCTGTCATCTATTTGACTCAAAATGGCACTAATTGCTATTAACAAGGCGTTTGTCTTAATGATAATTTCCGATTAAAATTTAGGTATTTTAAGACAGGACTGGACATTAAATTTCGGTGTACCTCATAAAATAATCCTTGGGCCTCATTTGTCATGGAATCTGCTGATTAAAGTAAAACTGGGCTTCCAATCTGAGTGTGTAACAACCCAGTGGTAACCCAGAATGCCAAGGGATAGCAGTTCTGATTAGTTGTAGGAGGGATCCCTATTATTCTTGTGAGTAAAATAAAAGTTAATGAACATACTAAAGGCCCCCATAGCAAACCAAATGGCTGCAATGGGGCAACCTCAAGTCTTACTGGTGCATCTCCCAAGGGTGGGGTAGGCGAGAAGGTTGACCAATCCTCCTAAGTTTGCAGTTGGTGACCTTTGGGCTCTTTTTCCAAACCTTCTTGTACTGTTTCATCATAATATATACTATGAAAATCATTAAAACTTTTAAAAATTTTGAAAAGATGATTGAGTTTGAAAATCAAAAAAAAATCAAATTAATTTTGACTATCAAGAGGCCTTGGGCATTGCCTTGCACTTATTGAGGGGTTTTGCAATGAGTTGAGAGGTCAGGTATGTCACCAGAATGGCGGATCAATTTAATAAATTGATTTTGACCTGATTGGCCCTTGTTGAGATGGCCTGGATAGTACATTGCCTGGTCACCACCTCACAGTTGCAAGGACAGCTGTTCATCACCTCTGAACGGAGATTTGTGATTAGAGAGATGGCCTCATTCCACCCAAATTGTGCTGAATCATCAGCATATTGGCGAGGTGAATTAGTTTAGATTCTCTGACTATTTTGCAAAAGGGAGGCGGACCCCATAGTTGGTCCTCCAGATGCCAAATGGGAAACAGGTCATTGCAAAAGTTCAACAGATCAAAAACTCTTCAGAAGCGGTGGATTGGCATCTTGAGCCTGTAACAAATCTATTTGATCATGATCATTATTTGCTAGGCTACCAGATTGATGGCCTGGAGTGCCTAATCGATGCCATTGACCCTAAAACACAGATCGCTGCATACTTCGCTGGGTTAAGTGAGAGTTTTTGGAAAAAGAGACAGAGTTCGTGGAGTAGATTATGGTAAGATCAGCTTTATTTAAGCTTAATAGTGAAAATGGACTGACAAATGCTCCTTCCAGAGGCAGTTGCTTATTTATGGAGAAGAGGAAAAAGGGGGTCATGTTTGTGTTTTCTTGAGCAGTGGCAGCTGACTTACTTATGGGTACTCAGCCTGGGCTTGGGGCTTCATCATCCAGCTTATGCAAAGGTCACAAAAGCTTTGGAAACGTAATCATCTGATCTGCCAGGTCGGGACCCTCACTGATTCAAACATAAGCAGATTTACTCAAATTAAAGCCAAATAAGATTCCGCCAGGGTCAATTCTGATGACTTTTTAAAGATTTTTTAAAATGTTCCAACAATGGAGTTTCGACTTTTATTGGTGTCATAATTGCAGATGACCACATAGTCCAACCCTTTGACTGAATATGAGATTTGATGATTATGTTATTAATGTAGAGGGTCAGCAATAGTGGCTGACTGATGAGAATATCATTGAGTGGAATCCCTGATGATATTAGAAGTTGCCAACTATGGTTATTGTTGGGCATCATCCCTGATGATAATTGAGGCTGCTGACAGATGATAATTTCGTTGGGAATCAACCCCAATGACATTTGAGGCCACTGACAGATGATAATTTCGTCAGGCATCATCCCCAATGAAATTGAGCAATAATTTGATATTGGGATAATCCCCAATAGTCAAATTATAAGGAATCATTCAGAGCGGAACATATTGGAGTCATCAGAAACTACAAAAATGTTTGAACGCTGGAGAAAGAGTGGAATTGTCATTTGCCAGAATAATCAGTTTCATGTATTTAATACCAATTGTTTGGTCCACCAAACGCTCAAGGATTATGCATCCTAGAAAACCCAAGGCAACAGTACCCAACGAGATTCAGTGCCTAACACTAAGGGTCAAAACCAGTATAGGAGCACAAATATTCTCATTGGACAGCTTAAAAGTTGTGTGCTGATTCTAACTATAAAAACCTCAGATAATTCCTTATAAAATTATGTTCAAATTGATATTAGCTTAGTTGTTAAACATTGGTTGTTTTAACATTACTCTTAAGAGAAGAGTGTAAGGATCAGATATCCTTAGGTTGGCAATATCAAAATCTCCGCTTGGCTCTGCAAAAGGGAATAGGGAAAGTGTTCCCTACCAGAATATCTTCAAGAAGAAGCACCAGTTTAGTGTTGGACTTTACTCTCAATGTGGCTTTTGGGCGATCAACTATAATAATAGTCTTCATACTATTAATGCCCCAGTCTATCAATCTCTTTTAAATAATCAACGCCAGGATCCAAGAATCTGTGCAGTTGAAATTCAGGGCTAAGGCGAGCATCAAAGCCCAAGACAGTAACATTGGTGCTCACTAAAAGGGGTAGTTGAGTTGTCAAAAGCCAATTTAAAATAATAATGTCTTTTTTTAGAAAGATTTTGAAAGCTCTGGGTGGAACTACAGGCCATCAATGAGAATGTGATCAGCTCGGCTTCTCAGGCCAATATTAGTACATTGGAGGAGCATATAATCAAGACGGAGGAAAATCTCAAACAACTAGGAATAGTTAATAATGAGTTATGCAGAAAAGTTGCCTCTTTAAAGTGGAAAGAGGGCGAACTTGTCAAGGAAAATTTTATTTTAGAAAACTGAATGGGAAGTGGATCGAGAACACATCTGATGGTTTCATGAGGAGATGTCGAAAATACCAAGCGTATAGAGGAGTTGGAAAAACACCAATGTAATTGTGAACAATTTGAGGTGAATGAGGCTGAAGCAAATGCATGTGGAACGCCAAGCAATAAGACCTCTCCTTCCTGAAACATGCCTAAACCATTTGCGTGTGTCATAAATGACTCCCAAAGTCACTCCTATGGCTTCTCAAGTAGCCAGGTCAGGATCTCCTATTAGCAGAACAACTGAGGAATTTTAAAATATGCCAAAATTGCCCACCTTTTACTGGGATAATGCCCCAGTGTTCTTCCACTTATTTGAGATTACCGTGTTTGGCTATGCAAACCAATAAAAAACAGTAACCGTAATGAACTGCCTTAGCACAGACTGCCAAAATCTGGTGCTTCCTCACCTCAATGGGGACAATTGGTCATACACGGAAGCCAAATCCACCATTATATTGGAGTTCAGAAGCCCTACTCAGATGGCAAATCAAAAATAAGAGTTCATGGGTATTCAATTCATCAAAGATGAGACTCTGGCTTGTTTCACCAACTGTTATTACCAAGAAGCTCAGATCTTGGTAGGAGCAAATGTGTTAAGTGACTTTGATGCCCACATAGCCATGCAGTCAGCACTTCGGCCCTACAGAGACTTGCATTAGATTATGGTGGAAGCGCTAGTGACTGAAACAACAACATTTTAGATGATAGACCATCTAAATATGCTTAGAGCCACGTTTGATGCTCCCAATTGTACTTTTAAAGTAAATCAAATGAAGGCCCAAAATATTGTCAAATTCACCAAGCCATCTAAAGAATCTGAGGGTCGAGTTATGTTGGGAAGTAAACCCAAAGTTCAAAACGAGCGGACAAATCAACAAACTGCTGTTCCCAATGCGGGAAGTCAGGCCATGTAATTGCTCAGTGTCGGGAAAGAAAGATGAAGGATCAGATAAATCTTGTTCAACCTCAAGAGACTGGTTCAGATTTGGGAAAAGGACCAGCAGTCTAGATCAGGGATGATCTAGTACTGCTGATAAACCTTCCTGCCTGACTCAATGCAAGAGGAGATCAATATCTCTGATCTATTAATGGATGATGACTCACCAGATCCACTCCAGCAGGGAATTAACTTGGATGTTAACGCTATAACTTGAGCCAAAGCGAAGGGGATCAATCCCAAAATTGTTAGCGAGGTCGCTTGGCCCTACATATGACAGCTAGCAGAGAAAGTTAGATCCGCCAAAAGCCTGAAGACCTAGTCAAAACGAGGTTGGATGAGGCTAACGTTTCTCTACCTATCTGCGCGATCAAGGAGTCATTCCCTAATTTATCCACTCAGATAATCCACACACTTGATTTGGCAAATAAGGCCGTTATCCATTCAGTAAATACTTTATTACAGTACTTGGAGTGTACCTATGTTGATATTCTAGTCAATAGGATAAGAATCCAAGCCATAATTGATAGTGGAGCGCCAATCAACATC
Organism: Massospora cicadina; assembly: GCA_022478985.1. NCBI lineage: Eukaryota > Fungi > Entomophthoromycota > Entomophthoromycetes > Entomophthorales > Entomophthoraceae > Massospora > Massospora cicadina. The sequence goes on along the minus strand of JAKSZP010013305.1, from coordinate 46,645 downwards.
GTTTCCACCAAAATTAGTAAAATGTATGAAAATCTCACTGGATTTGGAGCACCAAAAAGAGTATGGAACAGCTGGACCAGATGTTACCATCTCATGTGGAGCCTACAGTGTGCTACCACTTCAGTTCGGATTGCTGATGGTGTCAGCCCCCACTATAGTGCTGGTCAATCCAAACTATGACATAAACATTGGGACAGAGTTCTTGAGGAAGTATTGGGTGAAATGCGATTTTAAAGAAAACACCCTGATGATATTGGGGCAGACGTTGCCTTTGGTTTACAAGTGGAAAGGAGAATCTCCTCTGACAAAGAAGAATAACTTTGTTAATTTAATCTATAGTGATGGTATTATACCCATTCACTATAAACTAGTCAGATGGAAATGGAAATCAATGCTAACAGAAATTATAGATAATTGGGGAATACCTCTAAGGGAGAATGCAGCAAACACTATTCCGCTGGGGGCTCAAGTCATAGTTAACCCTGGGTTAATGGTGGAACTTCCCAAACAACTTTATGGAGAAATCATCAATCCCTGAGAAAAATCATGGATCGAACTGTGGGTTGCGCCAGGGATCTTAATGCCAGGTCACAAAGAGATATGAGTATTAGTAGCAATCTGGGAGAAAATCTGATGGAAATTGAAAAAAATCAGACTATTGCATTTCTGTACTTGCTCCTGATGGCAGAACTATATGCTTTTCATGAATTTGGATCGTTTTCTGAAATGGGCTTGGCAGCAGGAGTTACCAAAAGTGTCAATGTATTAGTGGATCGTGAGCAGCTATCCAATATGACTACAAATAAGCTGGAGGACATGCTCCAATTATTTGAAAAAATTTGGACAATATTTGCTCAGAACGATCATGACTTAGGATGAACAAAAAACATACTCCACAAATTTGATACTGGGGAATAACTGCTGATATGAATGAGCCCTGTTCATAGTTCAAGAGCAGTGGTAGCGGAGGTCAGCAATGAGATAAGCAAGTTAGTGGAACATGGGTTACTCAACCATCATTGAGCCCATGGGCGAGTCCAATCCTTTTGGTAAAAAAGAAGGATGGATCAAATTGAGTAGTGATTGACTATCGCCAACTAAACAAGATCACTAAAAAAGACTACTATCCACTGCCCCAAATTGATGATGTGCTTAATTTCCCGGGGGAGGCAAAATACTTTTTGGCGATGGACCTGATTTTGGACTATTGGCAAATTGATTTGCCAAAAGAAGATCAAGAAAAACGTGTGATAATTACCGCACAAGGACTGTACCAGCCGATCAGAATGCCCCAAGGATTATTCAATATGCTGGCGACTTTTCAGCGAGCTATGGATTCAATACTTAGTGACCTGAAGCTATCCTGCGTGTTAGTCTAATAAGATGATATTAACGTCTTCAGTAGGACCTTATCCAATCATTTGGAGCATTTGGAGGAAGTTTTCAAGCGGTTGGCAGCAGCAAATATAAAAATTAAACTGAGAAAATGCCACTTTTTCAAAAAAGAACTCAAATACTTAGAGTTTGTTATAAACTCTAATGGATTACAACTGAAACCCATTATTTAGAAGCTATCAAGCGGATGTCAATCCCAAAAAGTGTTTTGGATATTCAAATCTTCTTGGGAATGGTCGGGTACTATTGCCAATTCATCAAAGACTTCGCTGGTATCGCTGAACCTCTATTTCACATATTCAAGGATCTGAAAAAAGGATTTATGTGGAGTGAAGAGGCTCAGAAGTTGTTCAATAAGCTCCAAAAATATCTCATGAGTAGCTCAGTGTTGAATTTTGAATTTTAGTTGGGAATTTATCATTTAAGTGGATGACTCGCTTATGGCAATTAGAGCCGTTCTAAGTCAATTAGATGACAATGGGGACAAATATCCAGTAGCCTACATGAGTAGAACAATATTACCAGCGGAAAGAAACTATACCTTGATGGAGCGAGAGTATCTAGCGGTCATCCATAACTGCAGACAATTATGAGTCTACATACATGGAATGCACTTTAAAGTCATAAATGACTACTTGTCCCTGCGCTGGCTTTATAACCTGAAGGAGCCAGAAGGCTGGTTGGCCCAATGGGCTTTAAAGCTGCAAGCCTACAATTTTAAAAATATCCATTGGACTGGAGTGGTACATCATAATGCCGATGGATTGTCTTGATTGCTAGTTGTTCATGTGATTTATCAACAGGTGGATGTACTATTCCAATGGATGATCAAAGGAGATATTGGGGATGAACTCTAAGAAATATGGAATGCATTAGGAAAAGCCATGGAAAATACCGAATTTAAGGATAATCAATTATACAAAATGATTGAAGGAAAATGGGTTTTATTTCTAAACCATTGGAACGAGCGGAAATCATTTGAGCCGCTCACAAGGTCGTTGGCCATGGTGGCCTAAGGAAAGCAGTGGATCATATTTGCCAGTATTATTACTAGGAATAAATCAATTATGACATCACAGATTACCTAGCCTGCTGTGTGGATTGTCAGCTGCACAAACCGCACAAGAGCATCATAGGATACCAGCTAGTACGCCCTGGTTTTGCATGGCACATGGTGTCCCTGACGTTATGGGACCATTAAGCATCAGCACCAGAGGATTGAAGTATATAATCGTCACAATAGATCACTTAACCCGATGGGTCAAAACAAAAGCCCTCAGCAAAGTAAACGCAATAAGTATGACGAAGTTTATACTTGACCAAGTGATCTATCAGCATAGTTTCCCTCAAGTCATTCTCAGTGACTTTGGAACCAACTTTACTTCACATGTGATTCCCAGGATTAACAAATTAATGGGAATCCGCGGTGTTGTATCCATCCCCTATCATCCAGAAACAAATGGAATGGTGGAAAGAGTGAATACAACTCTAGCCTCAACCTTATGAAAATTGGTTGCAGGGAAAACTTCTGCGTGAGGAGAATATCTGAGTTAGGTCACTTCCACTTATAATATCAGTTACCATTCAGCGACTGAGAAAATGCCATTCAAACTATTATATAGGTGGAAATCCACATTGCCGCCAATATGTATTCAGCAGTAGAGCCATATTTGGGGATGAGTGCCAAACATTATCTATCCTGACTGGCCAATATCCTGATTGAATTACAATCTTGGGCATTCAATATGACATTGAGGAAAAGGATCAATGTGAAGAAAACGGATGACCAGAATTGACTTCTGTTAAAAGAATTCCATGTGGGCGATAGGGTAGCCTATTGCGATACCCATGGGCTCTGAAGAAAAAATAAGTTGGACGCCCTATGGATGGGACTGTTCAAAATTATTGCCAAGTCAGTGAATGATGGCTATATGATCAAGAATACTGAGGATGGTCACATAGTCAATAGAGTCCATGTGAAATACTTAAAGTATTGGACTTAGAAAAAAAAGAAAGAAAGAAAAATATAAAATAATAAAAAATAAAAAAGATGCATGAAAATACAAAAAAATAGAAAATATTAAAGAACAATTTAATTCAAACAGTAATGCATCTAGTGATATTCCCACCTACTGAGCGTGGAGGAAGGAATAGTAGCGGGCAGCAGTCCCAAGCTTTGGCAGGATCAGAAAGGGCTGAAACTAGGTCTGCCGGAATAGTCGCTATCAATGAGATGTTGAGACCCATCCTGGGGTTGGTACAGGCGGCAAGAGTGCCAGCGGAACCCATCCTGGGGTTTGTACAGGTGGCAAGAGTGCCAACAACCCATCCTGGGGTTTGTACAGGTGGACCAGTTGATCTCTCACAACCGATGTGAAGATGGGACTGGCGCAGCATTATGTCATGGGAACTACGCTCAAGAAGAGGTGGCAACGGGTAGAAATCAAGGATACAAATTCATCAAACTGAGCATAGCATATGGGCGTTGAGTGCGGCCAGAGCTGCACTATGCTGAGGACATAGAAATATGACAAACCAAATATGAGCTCCAGCTGAGACAGCTTCTATTCCTGAGGGTTTTATCTTTTTTTAGTACTAGATGGTCCCAACCTGACCTGATGGTTCTATCTTCCGTTGGATATCTGGTCAATAAGGGGGATGTGTCAGAATTGCAGGTGACTACATAGTCCAACCCTTTGACCAAATATGAGATTCAATGATTATGTTATTTTTGTAGAGGGTCGGCAATAGTGGCCAACTGATGAGAATATCGTCAGGTGGAATCCCCAATGATATTAGAAGTCGCCAACTATGAATTACTGTCAGGCATCATCCCTGATGATAATTGAGGCCGCTGACAGATGATAATTTCGTCAGGCATCATCCCCAATGAAATTAAGCAATAATTTGATATTGGGATAATCCCCAATAATCAAATTATAGGGAATTGTTCAGAGTGGAATAGATTGAGTCATCAGAAACTATTAAAGCGTTTGAACGCCGGAGGAAGAGTGGAATTGTCATTGGCCAGAACAATCAGTTTCATGTACCTAATACCAATTGTTTGGTCCACCAAACGCCCAAGGATTACGCTACCTAGAAAACCCAAGGCAACAGTACCCAACGAGATTCAGTGCCTAACACTAAGGGTCAAAACCAGTATAGGAGCACAAATATTCTCTTTGGACAGCTTAAAAGTTGTGTGCTGATTCTAACTATAAAAACCTCAGATAATTCCCTATAAAACTATGTTCAAATTGATATTAGCTTAGTTGTTAAACATTGGTTGTTTTAACATTACTCTTAAGAGAAGAGTGTAAGGATCAGATATCCATAGGTTGGCAATATCAAAATTTCCGCTTGGCTCTGCAAAAAGGAGAATAGGGAAAGTGTTCCCTACCAGAATATATTCAAAAAGAAGCACCAGTTTAGTGTTGGACTTTACTCTCAATGTGGCTTTTGGGCGATCAACTATAATAATAGTCTTCATACTATTAATGCCCCAGTCTATCAATCTCTTTTAAATAATCAACGCCAGGATCCAAGAATCTGTGCAGTTGAAATCCAGGGCTAAAGGCGAGCAACAAAGCCCAAGATTTTAACAATTGGCTTTCCCAGACCTTTAATTTTTGATTATGTGTTATGGTCCAGGTTTCTTGACTCAGGAACCATTTCCTGAGTTTTTGAGGCCAATTTTTCTTTTCCAAGGAAATGAGGGATGGCGGAGTGGAGGCCAGTGAAGGGGTGAGGTGCTGTTGGTGACTTCTGGCATGTATTACCTTTCTACAAACCTCTTTTATACTTTTTACAGAGAATAAGCAGCCAAAGGGACTTTGTGGTGGGATCTTTTTGAGCCAATGCAGTGACCCAACGTTCATCAACCACAAATCCCAAGTCCCCCAGTTGAGCCAAGGGCTCCACAGGGGCAATAGCTCCCTTATTCTTCCTATAAGGGACCTTTTCCCGATCTAACCCAAGAGGTTGGGTCTCCAGACTTACATTATGCTCTCCTTTTTGAAAGGGAAACATTCCTCCCCCTGGCACGTGAACCAGGGCATAGTTTTGTCTCTAGTAGGGATTTTGATGGCCAAAATGGTAGCGATTTTTTTTGAGTGGATAGGGGGCCTCAGGATGTGACTCATGGAACTCAGCTACTAACTCTTTGCAATCCTCACAGTCATTTGCACTTACCCCAACTATTTTCATAGTCTGGGTAGCCTTTCCATGCAACCGGGTACTGAACTGACCTCCTGGAATTCCTTGAGGCCAGTATTGCCTCCACTTCGGCCTCTTGAGAGTCCCCTACGATAATTGGCTCAGTGCTATAAGGAAGCTCTCCCTTAAAGCGGGATAGTTGAGAGATGTGGAAAACATTGTGTTGTTTCAAATGGGCAGGAAGCTTGATGCGGTATGCACCATTACCCAAATCCTTCTCTACTTGAAAAGGACCAGAGCGCTTACTAGCCAACTTTCTAGAAAAAACCTTTATATTCAGGTGGCGAGTGTCAAGCATAACAAGTGAGCCTACAGAGATGTCAAGCCCTGGAAGCCGTTTTCTATATGCAAACTTCTTATAGTCTCTGATGGCTTTTGATAAGTGCTCTTGGACAAGCATTTGAGTATCTCAGATCTGGGTGATCCAGTCCTCTGCTGCGGGGACTTCTGAGGTTAAGCGTGCTCCAATCTGGAAAGATGTGTTATAACCCAATGTTGCTTCAAAGGGGGAAAATCCAGAGGAAGAGTGTGGGCATTGTTGTAGGCAAAATTTCTTAAAGGAAGGTTTGTGAGCCAAGTGTCCTGGGTGGCTGAGGAGTAACAACTTAAATATTGTTCTAAACTTGATTAGCTCTCTCATTTTGCCCATCCAATTGTGGGTGATATGCCATATAACGGAAGGCTTCGATGCTAAGAAGTCCCAGAAAGGCATCCCAAAACCTGGCTTTGAACTGTGTACCACGGTCACTTACAATTTCCGTTGGGAGTCCAAACATGGAGAATACATAAGTGATGAAGAGTGCTGCAGTATCTGCTGCTGTTATAGTAGTGTTACATGGGTTAAAACAACGCAAACTTGATGAACTTATCCATAACCACCATTATGGCATTAAACCCCTTGGACATGGGAAGTTCAACAACAAAGTCCACTGAGACAGACGTCCAGAGACCCTCAGCTTGTTGAAAAGGGTAGAGAAGGCCCTTTTTCCTGTGCAGTCTGATTTAGAGCGAGCACAGGTAAAACAGCTCGATACCCAAGCTGGGATATTCTTGGACAGCTCAGGCCAATTGTAGGTTCTTTTGTTTTACTCAGCACATTTCTTTATACCAGGATGGCCTACTGAAGGTGGGGTGTGATGCTCTTCAAAAACCTGCATGCTCAGGGTGGGTGGGACCCAAATCTTATCCCGAAAAGAAGATTATCCCATCCTTTAAGTGGTACAGGGGCCATTTTCGCTGCTTAGTCTCCAGGTCATTTATCAATTCAATTCCTTCTGGGCAACATAGTTGACCTTTTTAAAACGCGTTTGCACATGGGTGTTTCTGGAGATATATCAGCATATGCTACCATGACAAGGGTGAGGGAGAGGATCATGGTGGAAGGCACTACTGTGGTGAGCTCAGACAGGTCCTCCTTTGGGCCTGGAGCCAAGGCAGGGTTGCGACTCAACATATCAGGCAGCACATTTAGGGGCCCTTTTATGAACTCATACTTGAAGTTAAAATTATAAAGATCCCTGTATGTGCGTGCTTGATGGTGAGCCAGCTTTTGGGGTTTCCAATAATAGAATAAAGACTTATGGTCACTGCTTACTGTGACTTCATTCTTTGCTCCCTGAAGAAGATATCTCCTTTGAGTCAGCGACCATGCTACCGCATCCAACTCTTTATCATAGATTGCCCATGCTTGTTCTGTGGAGGTGAATTTCCTTGAGAAGTATGCCACTGGATGCTCCCTCCCTTCATGCTCTTGCAACAGTACCGCTCCCACTGCAACTGCCAATGCATCACATGCCACAATGAATGGCTTGGATGTGTCAGCATGCCGCAGGATTGGCGCTGACAGAAAAACAGTTTTGATTGCCTCAAAGGCTTGTTGACACTCCTCTGTCCATTTGAAAGGGACATTCTTCCCTGTCAGTGGATGGAGGGGTGACATCCAGCTGGGCGAGCGCAGGAGAAAACTTCTTTAGGAAAATCACAGTGCCCAGAAAACTTCTTAGTTGTTTTTGGGTGGTAGGGGCTGTCCAGGACTGAATGGCCTCCAGCTTACAGGGGGGACAGCATACCCATCCTTAAGGACCAGGTTCCCTAAGAAAGTTACTTCCTCTCAAAAGAATTCGCATTTGGAAGGCTTGAGAAAGAGCCCTGCCTTGAGAAGGGCAGCCATTACAGCCTCCAAATCCTTGGTGTGCTGTTCATGGGTTGGGGAATGGATTAAGATATCATTGATGTAAGTGACAGCACAGGTAAATTTTAGGTCCCCCAGGACATCATCAATCAATCGTTGGAAGGTTGCTGGTGTGTTCTTCAGTCCAAATGGCATCACCTTAAACTGGAATATCCCATGCCTTGTCCTAATGGCTGTGAGCCAAACTTGGCCCTCCTTGACCCTCACCTGGTTAAAGGCATTAACCAGGTCCAACTTTGAAAAGATCTTGGGATTTAGCAATTTCCTGTGCAATGGTTTGTTCCAAGGGGAGGGGGTATGGATCTGGAACTGTCACATTGTTAACATGGCCATAGTCCACACACGGGCGTAAGGTCCCATCCGCCTTCTGGGCAAAGACAACTGGTGAGGCAATGGAGGAGGATTTCTTGATAATCCATCCTTTGTCCAGCATGTCATCTAGACATATTCCCAGCGCCTTGTCTTCTTCCTCCGTGTGAGGGTATAACGGGCAATTGATCTTAACAAGATGCACTGTTAGCTGGAAGGCAAGATCATATTCTGAATGGGGAGGAAGTCAAGTTGCAAGCCTCATGTCAAAGTCATCCTTATATGGGGCTAGGAAGTCAGGAAAATCTTGGGGGAGGTCCAAAGGGGAAGCTTAGAGGAAGAAATTGAGCTGGGTGAGGGCTCTGTTGTGAGAGATTTAATTAGTGGGAATTCCCCACTACATCTCCTATTGGCAAAGGACAAGGAGTTATGTTCCAGATTGTTGTTCACCTGTTGGCAACGCCACCACCCCTACCCCCATGATGACAGGGTATATCAAATCAGGTCCAGCTGAAAAATGGTCACAGAAGTCAAATTTGTGGATGAAGAACTGCACTGGACGTTGGACAGTATGTCAGGTCATTGGTTTAGATAAAGCGCCTAATATAGAAGGAGCTAGCACCATGTTTAGGTCTAGAGAGTGTGCCACTCTTAAATCCATAAAGTTTCCCGCTGCTCCAGTATCCAGGAGTGTTTTTACTGTGACCTTCGTACTCCTACTCTGAAGGTAATGGGAAACAGTAAACAAGCCTGGTCCTCTTTATTGGCCATGGAAAGAGAGAGGAAAGCGGAAAGTGGGGTTGGTCCCTTAATGAGAAGTGGCCCCTTGATAACCAATAAGCTACTCTGATTCTCATGGGATTCCTCTGTGAGGTTCTCCTGTCCCTAGGCAGGATTTGATTGGATTGATCTACCACTATACCTTTGTTCCTCACTGTAGTGGGGGAGGGTTTTTCTTGGTTCTGTATGGTGGGTGAGGCAGACCCAGTGGGAGAAGGGCTATGCTCAGTGGTATGAGAATCAGTTTTCTGAGTAGGTGCGACATGGGCTTCCACATGGGCCATTTGGATGGGTGTTAGGGTAGGATTACTTGGGTCCAATGTCACAATCAACTCCTCATCCGCAGAGAAGAGGAAGGGACTCACCACAGGTGGTATGTTGTTCTTTAAAGTAACCTGCGGGTAGGGAGCTACCACTGCAGCCACAGGGGAGCGCTTCCCTGGACCCTTATTCCCTGAAGAGGTAGGAGCGGGTTGTCTGGACTGGAATGAACTAGCTGGGAGGATGTTTGCAGATGGGTGAGATGCCATTAAAGACACTGATGGTATACTTGCGCGGAAGGATTTTGCCCCCATTGAATACGCTAAGCTAAATGCAGCCTCCATGGATACTGGAAGAGGATCCCATGCAGCAATACTAGCTGCAGAGTTGTCCAAGGCTTCTCTGAAAGCTGCCACTGTAATGTCCATATGGATCCCAGCTGAAGGTACTAATGCTTTGAAGGCCTCTACCAGTGAAGGCTAGTCAGGGACCTTCTGGTGGATGGTGAAGAGACGGTAGAGGCTGGATGCTCTTGATATAGGTGCTTGGACCGCATCAGATACTAAACTCAATAAGAGAGTGTGATTCCCCATTTTTGGTTGCAGCTCATAATACTCCTCTGACCCAGCGGCGTGTTTCTCCATCAAGAGCATCTAAGAGAGCCACACTTCTCTGTGCATCAGTGAGAGTGTGAGTTTAAGAACACCAGCTGCAAAGCGTACATGAAGCTCTGCCAGAGCATCTAGCACCTGTTCTGCTACTTCAGGTGATCGTACTGGGAGATTCCCGTTGATACTACATATGCCAAAGGTGCAGCCTGATTTGCTGGTGCTCTGGATGTTATCCCGGGTCAATAGAAGCTTATTACACGCCCTGCAGAAGGAGACGAGTGACTAGAAAGAGAAAACTAAGTCATGTAGGGAATGGAAATTCATTGTAATTAAGTTAGCAACTGCTTCGCCTGATCCCACGAGGAGGGCGGAAAGTGTTAAAGTTATTGGTCGGTCCATTATGTCATGGAATATGCTTATTAAAGTAAAACTAAGCTTCCAATCTGAGTGTGTAACAACCCAGTGGAATGCCCAGAATGCCAAGGGCATAGCAGTTCTTATTAGTTGTAGGAGGGATCCCTATTATTCTTGTGAGTAAAATAAAAGTTAATGAACATACCAAAGGCCCCCATAGCAAACCAAATGGCTGCAATGGGGCAACCGCAAGTCTTTCTGGTGCATCTCCCAAGGGTGGGGTAGGCGAGAAGGTTGACCAATCCTCCTAAGTTTGCAGTTGGTGACCTTTGGGCTCTTTTTCCAAACCTTCTAGTACTGTTTCATAATAATAAAAATTATGAAAATCATTAAAACTTTTAAAAATTTTGAAATGCTGATTGAGTTTGAAAATCAAAATAAAATCAAATTAATTTTGACTATCAAGAGGCCTTGGGCATTGCCTTGCACTTATTGAGGGGTTTTGCAATGAGTTGAAAGGTCAGGTATGTCACCAGAATGGCGGATCAATTTAATAAATTGATTTTGACCTGATTGGCCCTTGTTGAGATGGCCTGGATAGTACAGTGCCTGGTCACCACCTCACAGTTACAAGGACAGCTGTTCATCACCTTTGAACGGATAATTGTGATTAGAGATGGCCTCATTCCACCCAAATTGTGCTGAACCATCAGCATATTGGCGAGGTGAGTTAGTTTAGATTCTCTGACTATTTTGCAAAGTGGGAGGCAGACCCCATAGTTGGTCCGCCAGATGCCAAATGGGAAACAAGTCATTGCAAAAATTCCAGCAAATCCAAAACTCTTCAGAAGCGGTGGATTGGCATCTTGAGCCTGTGGCAAATCTATTTGATCATGATCATTATTTGCTAGGCTACCAGATTGATGGCCTGGAGTGCCTAATCGATGCCATTGGCCCTAAAACAGATTGCTGCATACTTCGCTGGGTTAAGTGAAAGTATTTTGGAAAAAGAGACAGAGTTCGTGGAGTAGATTATGGTAAGATCAGCTTTATTTAAGCTTAAGAGTGAAAATGGACTGACAACTGCTCCTTCCAGAGGCAGTTGCTTATTTATGAAAAATGAGGAAAAAGGGGGTCATGGGTGTGTTTTCTTGATCAGTAGCAGCTGACTTACTTATGGGTACTCAGCCTGGGCTTGGGGCTTCATCATCCAGCTTATGCAAAGGTCACAAAAGCTTTGGAAACGTAATCATCTGATCTGCCAGGGAGGGACCCTCACTGATCCAAACATAAGCGGATTTACTCAGATTGAAGGGGCAGCCAAATTGGATTCCGCCAGGGTCAATTCTGACAAATTTTTAAAGATTTTTTTAAAAATTTTCCAACAGCAGAGTTTCTACTTGGATTGGCTTTCTCAGACCTGTAATTTTGGATTCCATGTTTTGGACTGAATTTCCTGACTCAGAACCCATTTCCTGAGTTTTGAGGCCAATTTTCTTCTTTTCCAAGGAAATGAGGGATGGCGGAGTGGAGGCCAGTGAAGGGGTGAGGTGCTGTTGGTGACTTCTGCATGTATTACTTTTCTACAAACCTCTATTATACTTTCAACCAGAGAATAAGCAGCCAAAGGGACTTTGTGGTGGGATCTTTTTGAGCCAATGAAGTGACCCAACGTTCATCAACCACAAATCCCAAGTCCCCCAGTCGAGCCAAGGGCTCCACAGGGACATTAGGTCCCTTCTTCTTCCTATAAGGGACCTTTTTCACAATTCAACTCAAGAGGTTGGGTCTCCAGATATACATCATTGTTCCATATGAATCTTTTTGGATCCTTAAATAAGTGGAATGATGGCACAGCAATTCTGGCGAAACCCTTTATGAATTGGCAATAGTAGCTGAAGTTCCAAGAAATACTTGGATATTCTAAGCGCTCTTCAAATCAACATCTGTTTAATAGCTGTAATCTTCTAGGGCTGTTATTGTAGCCTTCTGTATATTATCACAAACCCCAAGTACTCAAACTCTTTTTTGAAAAAATAACATTTCTTCCAACTTATTCTTCAAGTTCATTTTCATCAGGCGCTTGAATACTTCTATTAAGCGCTTAAATGGTCCATGAGTTCCTGCTGAATACATTAATATCATTCAATTATAATAAGCGCTGATAACTTGAATTCACTGAGGACAGAGAGTTAAGTACTCTCTGAATGTAACTGGCGATGCACAATCTATGTGGCATTCTAGTCAGCTGGTACAGTCCCTTGTAAAAAGTATTGCACGTTTTTCTTGATCATTCTTTACCAAATCAATTTTCTAATATCCCAAAATCAATTCAATGCCAAAAAGTATTTGTCATCCAAGGCAATTGAACACATCATTGATCCTTAGCAGTGGATAGGATTCTTTCTTTATTGATTTTATCATAAATGGTGATAATAAATTATTACCCAATTTTTTATCCTTTTTTTAACAATAAGGATGGACTTGCTCAAGGACTCAATGACCTAATGAGGTGCCCATGCTCTAATATCTTGCTGATTTCATCATTGACCACAGCTTCTGCGCTCTAGACTGTCTGATAGGTCTCATCCTTATTGGCGGATATTCCCCAGTGTTGACCTTATGGTTTTTTTCTCACATCCCAGGTCGTGCCATCTTGGGAAAATATCACCCAATGTCTCTCAAATAATTGGAGCACATCTTCTTGCTGCTGCTCTGAAATTTAACCAGCCTCTCTTGATCAACCAAAAAGTTGATACTTTCAGCCGCATCTGAAGGTAACACCATCTCAATTGATGTTTTGAAGTCATGAAATTTACTGATTTCCGCCATCAGGATAAAATGCAGAAATGCGATGACTTGATTTATCTCTATATCAGCAGTTTTCTCCTAGAGTGGCCAGTAACATAATTATTTCTCTGTGGCCTGTCATAATAATTACCAGTTCTACCCATGGCTCAATCCTTGATTTCCTCCATGGGCTAATGACTTCTCCATATAAATGCTCCAGGATTTCATGTGTTAACCATGTGTTGATTACTATTTGAATTTCTGGCAGAATGGTATTCATCATTTTTTGTCCTCAAGGTATCCCACGATTTTCTTGATCTCCTCCAGCATTTCCCTCAATTTTTGTCCAACCAACTTGTACTGGATGGTAACAATGCCAACATTGAAATCTAAGTTTACAAAATTGTTCTTCTTTGTCAACGGCAGTTCTCCTTTCCATTGATAGACCAAGGGCAGGTTTTTCCCCAAAAATGGCCAGAGTATTCTCCTCAAAATCACATTTCACCTCGACATACTCAGGAATTACTTCACAATAAGTATTCAAAATTTATTAGCCAGCACTATGGCAAGAGCCGATACTACAAGCAATCCAAATTGAAGTGGCAGTGCACTGTAGGCTCCACAGGATAAGGTGGTATCTGGTCTGGCAGTTACATATTCCTTCTGGGGTCTCTAAATCTAGTGAAATATTAATTTGTTTCATCAATTTAGTCAAAATGATATTGATGGGCTCTCCACTATCAATTATTGCCCATATTCTCACCCAGTTGACTATGATATCCAAATAGGTACGCTCAGAGTACTGTGATAATTATTCACTGAGTGAATAGCAGCATTATCCGCTCAATCAAAAATATGAAATAATTGCACTAATAAATCAGGGAAGAGATTCCTTGATTGTGCTAATAGGGAGAGATACGTTCTCCTCATCTAGCCTCATCTTGAGCAATTATTCCGTGCTTTTAGAAGATCTAACCTTGTCTGCTAGCTGATGAGCGTATGTCCAAGCAACTTCTTTCACAAATTTGGTGCCAATCCCCTTTGCTTTGGCTCAAGTAATGGCATGCATGTTCAAATTAACAACATGATAGAGCGGTTCAGGTGTTTCAACATCTACAAAAATATTAGAATATCCTTGTCGTCATTCAATAGCAGGGAAAATAGATTTGACCATGATGCTAGATTGTTCCTTGTCTAGACCGCAAGTCCTTTCCCTGACTTTTATCTAATTTTCTTCTTTTTGCCTTAATTATAGTAACTTTCTCCTTGGGTTTCTTGCTACAAAATTCTGCGGTGAAATGTCCAGGTTTCCCACATTTGTGGGTAAATCTGATTATTGTCTTCTCTTTTTTGACCTTTATGTTTGTTTCCTGTCATGACTCAATTATGTTGCTCTTTAATAGGCTCAGAAAATTTCACTGTATTTTGCTCTTTAACAGGAATAGCCTTGAAATTTTAATTAGGGGCTTTGAAGGTAGTTTCTAAATCTTTAGATAATTCACCATCTGGGATGTGGACATCTGCGTCACTAGTTCTGAAGCCATTGTATGATGCAAATCATGATAGGGCCAAAGCACAGCTTGTATCATGATTTATACGTTAAAGTCTTATAGCACTTTTGAACCTGCCAGGATTTGTGATTCATGGTAGAATCATTTGGTGAAAGCTGCTAGAATGTCGTCCTTTTATATTTTTAATGCCCATAAATTTCTTATTGCAATTAGACATCCACGTAGGGCTTCTGAACTCTATAATAATGGCTTCTTTAGCCTCATTATATGGCTAATAGTCCCCATCCAGATGGGGCAACACCAGATTCTGATAATCAGTATTCAGGCAGCTCATTAAAGTCAATGCCTTTTGTCATCACTAAACCTGAACATCATCATATCAAATAGTCAGAAAAAACTAGGGGCGTTGTCCCAGTAAAACAGGTTAATTTTGGTGTACTCCAAATTCATCTGTGGCATCACTGGCAGGGGATTCCTGCCTGACAACTCAATTAACCATAGTAGTAACTTTGGGGGTCTTCTCCAAATTTGCTCTGAATGACCCAGGCGTATTTGGGTGGTTGAATCTTCCCAACTAAAGTTTTGTGCTTATTGTTGTCAGCTTCATCCACCACCATTTGTGCGCAATCACATTTGTGATTCTCCAGTTCTTCTATGCTTTCAATAGCACGTCATATCTTTATCAATCCAGTGTAAGTAATTTTAATCCACTTCTTGCTTGGCCTTCTGAAATATTAAATTTTTACTTAATTCAAACTCCTTGCGCTTCAGTGAGCTGAACTTTTCATAGAGGTCATTGTTAATTTCCAACTTTCACAACTTCTTCAGCTTTTGTCACACGTTCACCCAAAGTAGTGGAATCATCCTGTGACGCCAAGTTGGGAACGTTCTTATTGACAGATTCTATTTCCGTCCAAAGATTTCATAGTTCATTCTTGTAAGACATAACTAATATGATCTTATTTATTAAATAAGCTTAAACCCCAAAAACCCCTGTAGTGAGCGCCAAATGATAAATTTCAGGAGCTGTTTTATCTTTAAGGATAGTAGCTCACTTCAGCTCTTGATAACTGCACAGGTTCTTTGTATTTGCGTTGTATGAATTGTTGTTAATTAATTGAATAGGGCTTTAATACTATGAAGACTACTATTTTAGTTGAGCTTCTTATAGACAAGATGATTATTCGGTCCAATGCTAAACTGAGGATATCCTAATCTCTAATTTTTCTGGAATGTAGGCTGGGACTTCTTCCCTCTTCTGATTGAACCTAACCTTGGACTAGGCTCATTGGTTCATCTTCTTTCTCATCACGCAGAGTTTGCGGAGCTAACAATAAAGATAATGGTTCTGTCATCCTTCCAACTTTAATCTCAAGAGCAAAACAGTATAAATTTTTAACTTATTTGTATTTATCTAAATCTGTACCTTTCTGCTTATATAAAAGAAGCAAGGGAAATTATAAGGGAATATAGCTCCCAGCTCTTTTGCTGGTGCCCCAATTGGAAACAGCAGCTGCCACCAATGAATTGACCTCCAGGGTTTCTCCAAAAAATGATCTCTCTTTGGTTTAGTCAGGTTCCTCCGCCAACTCTAAATGTGACCTCTTCTGGGTTAGAACGAAGAACTTGTCCCAGCGCCTTTGCTCAACCCCTTTGTGTCACGCATTATTAGGTTAACAACCTGCTTAGGTAGTGGGACTTATATTCATATATAGCAGTCTTTGATCCATAAAAAGTTAAATTTTAAGTTGCCTATCAAGTGGCATCACTAGCCTAGCAGCTCATAAGCCCCTTAGTTAATAAGTGACAAAACATGATTGACTTCTACAAGTTAGTTATATTATTGATATACAATTGACAACCTAATCACTTGTTTTTTGGGGGATCACCCTGTTGTAATTTGGCGGAATCCTGGAGATACGCCATAAGGGGTTTGCACAGGGGTAAGTTCATTGAGCAATAGGACTTACAATATGACTATCGTGGTCCTCAGTAACAACATAATAAACTTTAATATAATAACTATGGGGCACTTGCTCCCACTACAATATTTTACTTTAATATAATAACCACAGCAGATCCTTGCTGTCTTACTCACTCTATCTTATTAACCACTACTCCTCTTAATCACCCATCTCGCTTATATACAGCAGCTTTGGATGATACCACATTTGTAGCTTGGACTATTTGGTTCCACTGATTATCCTCATTTTGGCTTGTTAAACTTTTGTTCTCTATCACTAAATTGTAGGCGATTTAATTCGTATTTATTTGAATGTCAACATTGCCTGATCGCCTTATTTTGAGGCAATCCAATAATAAACCCATTATATCCCAATATCACCTCATCTTGAGGCACTCAAATAATTTTAAATAATCTCCTTTTGGCGGATTCTTCTCAAACCGCCTAACTGTCCCAGAATTATTGTCCACTCATATCAGAATCACAACATTACCCCCTCCTTGACTGGATAATAAAGGCTCATATTGTTTGTATGGTCAAAGGGACTTCACGTGTACCCAGCTAAAAAACTGACCCCCCGCGGTTTCCTTAATGGTGTAGGCATCAGCTCCAGTTTTCTCAATGATCTGTAATGGTCTGTTCCATATACTGGCGAGCTTGTTCCTTCTTCCAAACCCATGTTGGTTGTGAAACAGGAATAATTCCACTAGCTCAAACTGTAGAAGACTGCTGCATCTACCTTGGTCAGCTGCATGAACCCGAATCTTCTTGGCTAGACTAGTGGAATATGCCTCAGTTTGGAGTTTAATCAGCGTGTTGGTTAAGGCAGACAAATAGTGGTGAGGCTCAACTCCGCCAGTATCCTCCACATAGGAGTAAGCAATGCAGGTAGCGCTGGATGTCGTCCATAGAGCAATTGGAATGGACTCTTACCAGTTGCTGAGTGATAGCTGATATTGTACGCAAAGACAGCAGTGGATAAAATGGTGCTCCAATATGATGGCCGCTCATTTACAAGTTTGCATAGAATATTAACCAAAGTCCTATTGACCTGTTCCACCATACCGTTAGATTCAGGGTGGTAGGGGGTGGTCAAAACCCCGCGGATTGCCATCAACTCGTTTAACCTTGTCAATATATGTGAAGTGAAATTGGTTCCATTATCTGTCAGAATGAACTGTGGGCAGCCGTGTCAATGTATAACACACTCCATAATGAACTTGGCAGTGGTAATTGCGCCCAAGTCGCTAATAGCCCTGGCCTCCACCCATTAGGTCAAATGATCGATGGCAATGACTATATACTTGAGGCGGTTTGCGCCAGTTGGCAGAGGCCCCACCACATCTAATGAAACAGTATGCCATGCAAACCGAGGCTTGACTAGCTGGTAGGTGGTCTTTTGGTAGAATGGTTTCTCCACTTGGCACTGATGGCAACAACCAACTGTCTCAAGCACATCATAGTGCATACTCTCCCAATAGTAGTGGGGTCACTAGAACTCCAGCATCTTTTTCAATCCTCCATGACCTACCGCTCTATAGGCATCCATAATTATCGCAGGCCTGGAAGAGAGTTTTTGATATCTCAGCGTTGATTCCCCAATTTGCTTATATAATTCCCCATTGCGCAAGAAGGTATCATGCCTAAGCCATCCAACACTTTGATCACGGGTGGTGCCTCATCATGATATTTGCCCACAAGCATCTTTTTGTACATTATGTCCGCCACATCTGCTGTAATGGTGACAGTGGGTAATCAGGAAAGTCAGTCCGCATTTTGATGCTACACCCCTGGCCAATGCATGATGTCAAAATCATATGCTTGGAGCTTCAAAGCCCATCGCACAAGTCGCCCTTCAGGTTCCCTCAGACTCTGTAGCCAGCGCAAGGAGGCATGATCCGTTAACACTTTGAATTTCACCCCGTGGAGGTAGACTCAGAATTGTTTATATGCATAGATTAAGCTAAACACTCCCACTTGGTCATGGTATAATTCCGTTCAGGCCCGGTTATACTGCGGCTACAATATGCAATGGGGTGCTTCACACCGTCATTGTCTTTTTGGGATAACACAGCCCCTACAGCAGAAAGTGAAGCGTCCGTTTGCACAATAAACTCCTTTTCAAAATTGGGGTATTGAAAACCAGGCGCGCTAGCCAACGCGGTTTGTAATACATCAAAAGTGGCTTGACATCAATCTGTTCAGTTGAAGACAGCGTTTTTCTTAAGTAGCTTAACGAGTGGAGCCATAATACAGCTGAAGTGGGAATGAACCGCCAGTATTAACTGACCATCCCCAAGAAAGCCTGGATATCCCGCTTAGCTTGGCTTAGTCATCTTGCATATGCCTTCCACCTTAGCTAGCTGAGGGCTAAGCCCTTTGGAGTCTACCACAAAACCAAGGTATCGCAATTGTTCTTTAAAAGTGGCACTTTCGGGGCTTAATCTTGACACTAGCATCAGCAAGGCGGCGAAACACTTGCTCCAGGTGTCCAAGATGCTCCGTGAACGTCCGCAAAAACACGTTGATATCATCAAGGTAGACAAGAACTCAAGACAGCTTTATGTCACCCAAATAGTGTCCATTGCCCGCTGGAACATAGCAGGAGCATTGCACAAACCCTGTGGCATATTTTTAGTCTGGAACAATCCTTTTAAGGTGATTATAGCATACTTTTCTTGTTCTGCCGCCGGCAACTCAATCTGCAAGTACCCCTATATTAAGTCCAAAGCAGAGAAATACTTGGCCCCACCTAACCAATCTAAAGCGTTGTCAATTCGTGGAAGCGGGTATAAATCTTTCTTCATAATGCTGTTAAGCTTCCAATAATTGATTACTACTCAATTGGAGCCATCTTTTTTTGGACAATTAGCACCAGGGATGCCCAGGGACTTTTTGATGGCTCCAACATTCCCTGTTCCACCAATGTATCTATTTCTGCAGACACAACTTCTTCCGTTGCCTTTGAGCAATGGATAGGCCATGACCTGATAGGGGGTGGTCTCCTGTGTCCACCTGATGCACAGCCCCGCGAGTGCAACCCAAGTCATGATCGTCAGTTGCAAAAATGCTGTGGTACTTCTCAAATAGATCCATCACCCTGTCCTTCTGATCCTCCAATAGACCAGTTAGCGCCTCTTGAGGAGCCACAGTCATTATGCCGAAGGTAATTTTTAAAGGCAGCCAAGATCTTCCCAAGAACCAAAGTTATGTATCTGGTGGACCTCATTGATAGAGATCAAATGCAGGTATGCTACCACTTAGTGCCGCTGAACCTTCATCATCTCCTTCTGCAGATTCTCTACCAACACCTTTACTTCCCCCTGCTCTGGTAACAGTAACCCAGGAGCCACATGAGGTTTGAGTTGTGATTGTTGATAGGGCCCCACAACCTCTCCATACAGACCTCCCAGTATATCAATTTCAAGATCTGTCCCAATTATGACCTGATGCCCAGAAGGGATAGTAAAAGCGTTCACAGCTCATAACAGAATCTCTTTGCACTCGTAAATCTAGTTTGGGAGCGTTTGGGTCTTCCACTCCATCCGCTGATATCTTACAGGAATCACACCATCGCTATAGGTGATTAATTTGACTAGAGAGGATTGGGTCATTTGGAACTCCGCTGGAAGTAAAATAGATGGAAATCTGTTGTCTCAGGATGGCTAGGGTCTCTTCCATCATTTCAATGACAGCCCCATAGTGTCGCATAAAAGCAGTCCCAATCAGCAGATCATAGTTGCTATTTGGTAATACTACCACCAGAGCCACAATAACAATGGATCCAAACTGCAAAGGAAGCGCGCTATATGTTCCCTTGGAGACTGTGGTTTCTGTTCCGGCAGTCCCATACACCATCTGGTGTTCTATATTGGGTTTTAGAGACAACTTCGCCACCAACTTAGTGGAGACAATGTTAACAGGAGCTCCCATATCAATTATAGCTCGTACTCGGGTTTTGGCTACCACAACGTCACAGTAAGTGCACTCCAAGTAAGATGAATGCCAGCTATCTACTACATGTACATTCAGCGGTTCACGTTTTCCAAGGAAACCTATAATACCCGCACTGACTTTAGGGTAGCCTGCTATAATAGCATCCACCGGTAAGGAGACCTTTACTTCTCTTAGAGACAACACATCTGCAAATGGTTTTAGCTGGTCTGACAGATTTTGGTCAAACATTTGGCAAGCGTAAGGCTTTGGCTGCTCCAGAAACCCTGGGCCAGCCATATTTTTGAATTGTGCTTGGGTCAGCACATTTACTCCCCCAACTGGCTGTTGGTAGAGGAATGTATCATCATACTGGGAGGCGTCTACTTCCTTCAATACAATAGATTCAGGGGGGACATATGACTTCAAGATAGCGGAAGTAGAAAGTCCCATCTCTACTCTGCTCTGACTTTTCCCTGAAAACCATGATCCTGTTGTATGCAAGGGATCTGTCAATTGGGGCACCATCGTCCCATGTGCCTGGTGCAACTGCAATTAAAACAACTTACTCGATAGGGCCTGTGTCTGTGCTTAATATAAGTTGGCCCACTTAAAAAGTTATTCCAATGATGATCGGCATAACCAGACTCACATTGGTAGACTGCCTGCTGTCAATCAGCGTAGTTAGGGCCAAAGCAGTAGCTGGTCAGTTGTTGCTCAGCAGTTATGGGACAGATGTTGGGCAGCGGGGAGTAGCATGGCATAATCTGCATAAAATGGTTACTCCCCCCCCATGGTTAGGGTTGGCCATGGCAACAGTGTGAATCTGCTCAATATTTGGTGGAGGGAAAGTTAAAGCTAAACGACGTCTAAACTGAACAAGTTTAAGAAGAGGTACATCGTCCTTTAACAACAGGGCCATGACATTGTAAAGCTCAGGGTATGGCTTCACCGTAAAGGACATTGTGATTCATACATCAGCTTCAGTTAGAATAACAGCCCCAATCAACACATGTGCTTCTGCCATAAACCTCTCAGCAAATGCAGTAAGAGTCTCATTTCGTTGAAACCTGATGTTCAGGAGCTCAGCTTTCCACTGTGACATCTTTTATTTCTGCTGAACAACTGCAGCACCATCTCCTTGACTTTCTGGTATGTAACGGAACTATCTGGAAGGTAACAAAAAAAATGATCAGCACTTGCGACATCCAAGGTGGAGATCACCAGTTTAGCCCTGCACCGGTCTGAGGCACCTTCAGTTGCAAACTCAAATCATCAAAAGAACCCATGAGTATTTCCTTCGCGATCAAATGGTAGCAGCTTATCACAGCAGACTTCCTGAAGCAGCTCATCTTGTCTTTTGAGCACAGTGTCCACTGCAAGTTTCAACTCCTCATATACAACGGCCCCCTTGAATTATGCAGGTTTTATATCAAAGCAACCTAGATGCGACATGGCAGGCGACTGAGTTTTTATTATTTTATTACTGATCAATGGGCCCCCTGAAGTGAGCACCAATGCTGTAATTTGGCGGAATCCTGGAGATATGCCTTAAGGGTTTTGCACAGGGTTAAGCCCACTGAGCAATAGGACTGACAATATGATGATCGTGGCCCTCAGTAACAACATAATAAACTTTAATATAATAACTATGGAGCACTTGATCCCACTAAAATGTTTTATTTTAATATAATAACCATAGCGGATCCTCACTGTCTTACTCACTCTATCCTATTAACCACTACTCCTCTTAATCACCCATCTCGCTTATATACAGCAGCTTTGGATGATACCACGTTTGTAGCTTAGACTATTCAGTTCCACTGATTATCCTCATTTCAGCTTGTTATTCTTTAGTTCTCTATCTTTAATTTTAGGAGATTTAATTCATATTTATCAAATGTCATCATCACCCAATCACCTTATTTTGAGGCAATCCAATAAACCCATTATATCCCAGTATCACCTCATCTCAAGGCACTCAAATAATCATAACTAATGCTTTTGAAGGATTCTTCTCAAACCGCCCTAACTGTCTCAGGATTATCATCAAGTCATATCAGAATTGCGACACACCCATGGAAAAACATTAGCAATCTGACAGATAAAGACCCAGAAATTTATAAAATGCTTTTTTAAGATAATACTCCAAACGATATTGTGTGTAATTATAAACTCCCATATCCACTACTGGTATGAATTCCCTAGTGAACAAGAAGATTTATTATAATTGATAACTGGGTAATGTGGGCATATTGAAATCCCAAACCCCTTAATTCAGGAAGTAGAGAATGGTGAGACCCTTCAATTTGTCACATTTTATGTTACTCCTCATACTCCTAATTGACTGGCATTGAAGGAACTTGGATTTCAATATTCTCCTTTGGATTATGATCTTTGAGACTTATATCTTCACTGCAGAGCAGCTGAGATAGATTAGGGACATTTTACTTTGGGGATTTGGCTCTTTGGCAACAAACAATCTAATCTAGTAACTGCTTTATAATATTTTCAGCATAATCAGGACCAGCTAATTTAACAGTATGAGAATGTCCAGTCTTTGAAACATAGTGAAATACTGCACTAAGCTAGGACTCTCTCCCAGATGGTGCTGTACCTGAAGGGGTATCTATATCCCACCATGAAGAATTCTCAGTTGACCATTTTTGTCACCATGCCTAATTGTGGAAGTATTCAACAAAAACCAACAGAATATAGAAGTTCTAATGGACCCAAATAGGCAGCTTAAAATCAGCTTTTAAGGGGTGCTCCAGGTTGTTAATGAAAACCATAACCTTAGTGTCCAAATCTCACAGAATTGGAGAACTTATTAGTCAATTAAATCAAATGATGTGTGGTCATAGGATATCAAGCCATGTACAAACGTGAAGTCATTGATTAGTGGATCCAAGGGGTGACTCGCCTCAGGGAGGAGGCTGAACGTAGCTTTGTTACTCTGGGAGATATATCTCATTAGGATGAGGAGGTCAAAGCCCTTGATCACTACACTCAACGCGAATTTTTGGTTGGTGAACAGCATTTAAGAAGCAATTTTTAGATCACCACTCAATTCCTATCCAAGTTGCCACAGGTCAAAGATTAACAAGAAGTTATGCAGTAGGACATTAAAGGATTAAGAAGATTTGTCCAGATGTTACAATAAGACAGTAGAGACCTCGTCCAGTCAAACAATGAGCTATGTCATTATATCAGCAAACTTCCTAACACAGAAGCGACTCAAAAAAGGGAATTGGAGGACATGTACTAGTGTGCATGACATGCAAAGCCTTATGAACTTTAACAGTTCAAGCTACAATTTCTTCAATAACAGGAAGAATTCTATCACTTGGGAGCAGAAATTGAAGGAGAGTTACAGGATAGCATATGTTGATGCCCTCCTCCAACTCTGTCCCCTGATTTTTCAGAGCTATTTTGGAGGTTCTACAGAAAAGATGTTATCCAAGAACTTATAATTCAACCGACCATGCTGTACCACCCTCATTGTTTGCTTTGCCTCCTTCTATGGATACCCCAACCCTGAACATAGCCAACCTCACACCAGTAACCCAGGACCTTGGGTCAGTGCTGCACTAATAGCAATTGGATCTAGAAGCTTCTATCCAGATTTCCATAACTATTTAATATAATTATTCTTCTCAAGTTTGACAAGAATGGGAAAGAGAAGCTGTTCTTGAGAGGTGGTAACGATGACTATGCATGGAGTAATGACCTTATTAAAGCTACTACTATAATATACTGTCTAGATGACCAGAGTCAAGGTCTGACCATGCCCTACTTAAATGAGGAGCATTGGACTTTTGTTGATGTGGAAAACGCTGTATTGCAGGAGTTTGGAGGCCCAAGACGCATGGTTACTTTTTAAGGCTGAATTTATGATCATTTAATTTAAGAAGATTGATATCATTACAAAATTTGCTGACTGATTTTACCACAAAGCTCAGGTGCTGTTGGGCGTTAAGACTTTGGTAGAAAACAATGGTAAGATCTATTTTAAAATGCCACAAAGAATTATATGGAATTAGTTCGCTCCCTGCTTCCAGTTCTCATAAAAGTTTTATATACTCCCCCTTAGATTGAATAGAAAAAGAGGTGCAAAGTTAGCTTGACTGCCAAATGTTAAAGCATGAATAGATGACCTCCTCTAATAAATGGAGGTAGAGGGACCTTGGAGAGCTTTCCACCTTTTAGAGGAAATTTTAGAAACTGCCACAATCTATCCGAGATAACTTGTTGGATCTGAAAAACTAAGGGACAATATATGGCCACCTGTCCAAAATGTTGTCCTGGGTAAACCTTGTAACATATCAAGAGGACAGCAGCTATGGAAAAGAGCCTCAGCAGTAGAAGATGAATGCTCTACTGCCTTTTATCCTCAAGTTTTTTCCCAAAGTCTGTAAAATGAAAATTATTCTCCTATTTTGTAGCTCATAATCAATGACATGAAACAGCTGTCCCTGAGGGTATCACTAGAAAAGGAGCATATAGTGTGTTACTAATGAGGTTCAGTTTTCCGTAGGTTAGTTTTCCTGCTAATGTACTTCCCAAGGATAACTACCAATTTCTTGTAATAGCTTCCTTATATTTTATGGTGTTGATATAGGTTATGACAATAATACTTTTAACATCCTTGACTAACTAATACCCTTTCGCTATTCAGTTGATAATCAGAGTTTTTCAATCATAGAAAAACTTATCAATGTGGTCTATAATGATCGTGTGGTCCCCATCCAATATCAACACTTAGGCCATAGAAGTTTTCCGCTTCCTGCCACCCTTCTAAAGAATATAAACATTCACTTTAAAGCTGCTAAGGATAGTGTTATATACTCAGAAGAACGGATTATGGTGTCCACCAGAATAAACTTGGAGCTACCTGAAAGGTTGGTAGAAAATCAATTCCTCTTGGTAATGGCTGAGGTCCAAACCTTTCATAGCTCCTAGAATATTGTAGCTGTCCATCAGTAAATCTTTGTATTACTTGCCAACCAACGTCCTCCAAAATATTCATTAAGAGAGGATATTTAAACGCATTTGTACTTCTCCCTCCATTGGAAAAGAATCTGGTAATTTCATGAGTTCTGAAATTTAACAAAGTTTATCTTACTTATTTGTATCTACCAAATTTTGCAGTAATTACCTGTGAGCAACTCGATGGACTAAATGATGGTCAGAAAGACAAAGTGATGGCCCTCATACAAAAGTTTTCCAAGTATTTTCAGCAGATCACTATGACCTTGGTTGCGAAGTGGAAACCCAGCACCACAATGTCACTGGGGATGCAAAGCCCATTTATTTGTGACTTATATGGAGAAGTAAGGCTGGCAATAAGGGGTGCATAAGGAGGTAGAGAAGCTCCTACGTCATGTGATGCATGAGTCCTTACACAGCTCATGGGTCATTCCAGTGCTAATAGTAAAAAAAGGATGGCTCTAATAGAGTTGTCATTAATAACTGACAATTAAATAACATAACTAAAAAATTATCCTTTACCTCAAATAGTTGACGCTTTAGATCAGTTATAAGGAGCTAAATATTTTACTGCATTATCTCATCATCAGATACCGGAAAAGCAATATGCCTTCTAAAGACCAAGAAAAATGTGTGATTATCACCTCTCAAGGTTTACTTCAACTAACTTGAATGCCCCAAGGATTGTGTAATGTTCCAGCCACTTTCAAGTGGGCGATGGACACTATCATAAAGATCTAAAGAGTTTTAATTTTACCCTATCTTGACCATATGGATGTGTTCTCAAAATTTTAACCAACATATAGCGCATTTGGAAGAGGTTTTTTGGAGGTTGGCTCAAGCTCAGTTAAAGATTAAGACTAGCAAGTGCCAGATTTTAAGTCTTAAACGTAATATCAGGACAAATTATAAACACTTGAGGAATATGGCCACAAACCAGAGAAGCTCAAGGCTATCAAATGCATGAGAGAGCCTGAAAATAAGCAAGGTATCCATTTAATTCATGTACTGGTTGGATATAACCACCAATTCATACCAGGATTTAAAAAACTCTCTAATCCCTTATTCCATTTACTTTGAGGAGGAATTACCTTAGAGTGGTCACAAAAATGCAAAGACCCTTTCAACCAGCTGCAAAAATGTTTGACTGAAGTCATTGTTCAGAGATACCATAACTTTTTTCAGCCTTTTATAGTGCATTATGATGCTTCCCTCGCAGCTATAGGATTGGTACTCTCCCAGACAAGGGATGATGGTGAGGAGCAACTGGTGGTTTTTTGCAGCCATGTCCTAGATAAGCACGAGTATTAATACATGATAACTGAGAAAGAATGCTTAGATGTCATATATAATTTTAAACAGGTCCAAGTTTACATACATGGTACCTAGCTAAAATTGTAGCCAACAATGCTTCCTTATAAAAGTTATATAATCTCATGGGAATCTGAGGATCAGTTATCATGATGGTCCTTAAAATTAAAAGCCTATGTCTATGAGGTAGTTTATCACTCAGGGCATACCCGTCAGAATGCTATAGGTCTCTTATAACTTCATGTTATAGCAGCTCTCACTCTTTTTGCAGATCAACTCTTTAATAAGATGAAAGCAAAAAAAATTACAGATGTGAAACATGTGATTCATCGCACCCTGAACTGGCTCGTGAAGGGCAACAAGATTTGGGATAGACAACTATACAGAATTGTGGGAATGACTTGAGGCTCTAACCCTCACCTTCTGTCCATCTGGAGTTAATAATGCAATCTTATCATACTGTAGGGTATGGGGGATTGGTGCGTCCTTTAAGCTAATTTAACAAGGGAATTCATGTGAATCCTTAAGATTTGAAATTTAATATGTTTAATGAAATGCCCCAAATGTCAAGCATAGCAGCCTTATATTACTATGACTACTTACTAGGTATTCAAGCCTAATTAAGCCTAGCACACAGTGTCTATCAAAGTACTAGGACTTTTATTATCTAGTGTCCTTAAATTTAAATATATCATAGTATCCATTGATCATCTCACTAAGTGGGTTTTGGCTCTCCTTAGGGATCTTGGAGAAATATTCACTGCAAAGTTTATAATAGAGCAATTAAACAAAAGCATAGTTATCCTCAAGTTATTCTCAAAGAAATTGCCACTAAGTCTATCTTGTAAGTTGTTCCCGCAAGCCTTGTGAAAAAGACTCTGCATCAGACTGGGAGAAATTCCCATTTTTGAACAAAAAAGGGGGAAAAGCAGCGGTCATCCCTCTCATCAACCTAGGTGATCTACCCCATGTGGTGGACACAAGATGGATAGTAGCGTCCCACTGAAAATTGTGCCTTGTCCACCCCTGCTCACCACCAAGAACTTTGTGTAAAATTCAGTAGGTTTGCCAGGAGATGGTGGAGGATAGAAGCCAACGCCAAAAGAAGGCAATTGGCATGCATCCCTAGGAGCAGGTAAAAATAAATTTTGAGTTCTACCAGCGGTGGTTGAGTCACATTATGCTAAAAAAAGAAACTAAGTTAGTTTTAGGCTTGGAGATTCCCATCCACCAGGTTTTCTCGGGAGTTTCTCAAAGACCATCACTGACAGATATAGGAGTGTCCAATCTCTTTCTCAACCCAAGAAGCTAGCTATATTGTCATGGCTACATGACATACTTGATGGGAGTGATTGCATGGACAAGGCTGGTCGTCAGGAGGCCAAAAAGGTCAAGTTACAAGGCCTCTATGACTTAAATATACCCTGTACCAACGCTGGGTACAGGCAAGTTATGCCCAGATTGGTCCTGAGGATGTGTGTGATTATCAGTTTGGCATTAAAGCCAGGGCGTAAAAAACACCATCTACGTCCTCAACTCAGACAGTTTATTACAATTAATAGAGGAACATGGATTTGAAGCCCATTTATTTTTAAAATTGCTAAGTTGGGAAGAGTCAATTTTTAATATATAACTTGAGTTTGGACAATCTCAAGTTACAGGACCCTGCCAATAGTAGCATGCGCCTATTGGTTCACCTAGTCCTGGCACCACTTCTGACAATTGGTAGCTCGCCCCCATGTTTAAATATGTTTCTTCAAGAATAACTTTCCTTGTTGGTCATCTGGTTTAATAAAACCCATTTGTTTTAAATTTTTATATATGTGCATTTATTAATTCCTATTTGCCGACCTACCAGAGGTCCAAATTAGCCAAATGCATGCAGTTCTTGCTTGGGCACTTCTGTGAACCTCTCTTCTGGGTGGTACTTTGAGTACCCTTTACTCAACAGTGGGTTCCATAGCAGTGTGTGGGCCCTCACCCACTACCACTACTGGAACTGGAGCGTTACAGATACGCTCTTAACAGTAGATGACCAATCTTATTATTGGTCTCGCTGAGACTTATTCTGAGTAAAAGATCTTTGTAGTGGATTTGGGCACTTTGGCTGTGCACCGTGGTTGAAACGTTTTTGTCTATGGTGATATCATTCTCATTGACAGTGTGACAGAGGGGCGTTTTTTTTGCTGCTTGCGGTGCAACTTCCGCCCTTTTGGCAAGTACATGGTGGGAAAGGACGGCTCAGAGCCCAGTTGCTTGGGCTTACAAGTTTCCCACCCCTTTATCCCATTTATAATAAGACCAGCCCTGTCTCCTCTCCTCCAGGAGATGAGTAACTGCATCAACTTCTACCAAGGTCACCTGCTTGGGTGTTTTATGTTTATGAATTTGTGATGTGGGTGTTGGGAGTATGGAGAGTTCAAAGTGTCCCTTGGTGGCAAGGCAATCTTATGCCACTTCTTTCAAACTCTACCAAGAGCCACTTGTGCACCTTGGTATTGGGCGTTGTGTGCCCAGATTTTTTATGATTTTCTTGTGTCTCAGTCTTACCTATGTACGTCATGTCCCAAACATCATTATTTGTGCTACTTTGGATGCCCCTTCAATGGACACTAAAGTGAATTATGTGTTCCCCGCTGGCTTTGATCATCTGATTAAAGCTTTTTTGGGGAAATTTTCTTGCCCTAACCTGGAAGAGGCCAGGTAATTTGTCCATCATTGTTTCGCCTGGGGCAGCCCCTATAAATACTGGCTCCAAAAACTCATGCACGCCTCTGAAAAGAGTATTTTTATCCTTCCATTCTTTCATTTTTGGCGGAAGTTGAAGGCAAGCAGGGGTCTAGCCCTTATGTTAAATTAAATGTCTTGGTTTATCTGCCATGATAATGTCTCCCATCGCTGCCCCTATAAATAGCACTTAAGACTATTGGTTTTCCCTTGAACGGAGCAGAGCTCCCCATCAATCCCTTCTCCATTTTGGCAGAATTTGAGGGTCCAAAAGAGTCTAGCCCTGAAAATGAACAAAAACGAACTTATTAAGATGAATTTTCACCATACCGCGTTTGGACTGTGCATGTGGGGTCATCAATGAAGGGCCTGGAAGTGATGGCCTTAGATAACAATATACAACAGGCCATTGAATCCAGCATGGGGTTGTTAACGCCTGAAAACGCGTTTTATAACGTGAACTCAATAAATATAAATGAGCAAAATATTATCACTTGTAGCTCTAATATAGAACTCATCTCAGTATACCAGATCACCCCAGAGAACCCATGCTTGATTTCTACTATGATTTGCAGAACACAGGAGATGGAGAAGGAGTTGCTTTTACAATAAAAAACGTTTACGCAATTGCTGAAATAATTTGGTGGGATATGTGACCTCAGTAGTAAAAGTGGACAACTATCCCTCTTCATTCTATGATGCAACAACGTATCCTGGAGGCATGCTTGTGCCTGATGGAGAGTTTTCTGGTAAGTTGTTGACGTTTTCTGCTTTGAATAAATACCATTATGGATAATTTTTGTTGACTAAAACCCTTTCATCCCTTTAGGAAAAATCAGCACAACTATTTTGGTGGATACAGGATCCTCTGAGAATTTTATTGACTAAGACCTATCTGACTATCTTGAGTTGAGTTACTTGCTGGGTTTGTTAGGGGAGTTTCTTCCTAAGGTATTCCCACGCTGAAGGTTCTAGGGTTAGTAAATTATCAAGTTGACAAATATCATTTGGCTGACAACTTCCAAGCAATCAAAAAACCTCTAGTACCCCATCATTTTGGGAGTGGAGTGGTAGCGAAAGTTTGACGCCAGAACCAACTTGAAAGGCAATACCATATCATTAACTTTGAAGAATGACATTAATTAGCTATCCCCATGTCTGAAGCGAACTTTCAGGCAAATTTGCCCCAATGGCCCAATGTCAACGCATTTAGTATAGCTCCGCTGCTGAATCCCTCTTTGGTGGTACCATTACCTTCCTGTTTGGAGGGTCTTGAAATTTTACTAATGCAGCTTAATCCAATGTACTACCAGCTCATACAGAGTTTGATTGCAGATTCAAAATTACCATGGATCAGGTGCATATATCTTCTCCCATTTGCACCTTGATTGTAAAGGAGGAAGCAGCATTAAATGTGTGGGTTAAGGAGCAGTTAGCCAAAGGCGCAATATTAGCATACTTCCCCAGTATGCTCCACACTTCTCTTTGTAAAGAAGGCCAATGGTACTTGTTATAATTTTGGCGGTTTTCCATAGATATGTCAATGGATTTTGCACAGGGTTCGACCCACTGAGCAATCAGGGCCAACTATATGACAATTGTTTCCCTTTAAACCAACAGAATAAACTTTTATCGATAAACACAGAGCACTTGCTCCCACAACTACTTTATTCAATATACTTAATACCGCGGATTCTTCTTATTCCGCTGGTTCTTAACTTACTTAACAACCCCTTCCTTAATCATCTCATCTCGCCTATATGGTAATGACTTCAGATGCTACAACTCATATGGCTTAGTAATTTAATTCGCCATAGCTTATTGGCTCCATCAATTCTTCATTAATTAATTTTACAATTGCCTAATTTGAGGCGATTTCCTAATAACCCAATATCGCCTTATCTCAAGGCACTCAAATAATTGTAACTAATCTCATTTTGGCATATTCATCTCAACCTGCCCTAACTGTCCCAAGATTATCGTCCAGTCATATCAGAATCACGACATTACCCCATCCTTGACTGGATGATAAGGCTCTTATTATTGGTAGAGTTGGAGGAACTTCACATGTACCTGGTTAATAATTTGACCCCCCATAGGTTCCTTAATGGTGTAGGCATCAGCTCCAGTTTTCTCAATGATCTCAAATGGTCCACTCCATATACTGGTGAGCTTGTTCCTTCTTCTAAACCCATGTTGGTCATGAAACAGGACCAATTCCCCTACCCTGAACTGTGTAATACTGCGGTATCTACATTGGTCAGCCACATGATCTGAATCTTCTTGGCAGGACTTTTAGAATATGCCTCAGTTTGGAGCTTGATCAGCGTGTTTGTTAAGGAAGACAAATAGCAAGGGGTTTGACTCCACTGGTATCCTCAATGCAGGAGTAAAACAATGCAGGCAGCGCTGGATGTCATCCATAGAGCAATTGGAATGGGCTCTTACTGGTTGCTGAATGGTATCTGATATTGTATGCAAAGACAGCGGTGGATAAAAGGATGCTTCAATCTGATAGCCGCTTATTTACAAGCTTGCGTAGAATATTTACTAAGGTCACATTGACCCGTTCACCATACCATTAGATTCATGGTTTTAGGGGGTAGTTAAAACCCCGCGGATTGCCATGAGCTCTTTCAACTTGGCCAATATATGGTATGTGAAATTGGTTCCATTGTCCATTAGGATAAATTGCGGATAACTATGGCGCTGTATGACGCACTCCAGGATGAACTTGGTGGTAGTGACAGCCCCCAAATCCTTGATAGCCTTCACTTCCACCCATCTTATCAAATGGTCAACGGCTACTATTATATATTTGGAGCAGTTTGCGCCAGTTGGCAGCGGCCCCACCACATCTAACAAAACTGTAAGCCATGCGAACTGAGGCTTAACTAGCTGGTAGGTGGTCTTCCAGTGGTATGGTTTCTCCACTTGGCACTGATGGCAACAACCAACCATCTCGAGCACATTGTAGTGCATACTTTCCCAATAGTAGCGGTGTCACAAGAACTCCAGCATTTTTTTAACCCTCCATGACCTACCAGTTTATGGGTATCCATAATTATTGCAGGCTGGGCAGAGGGTTTTGGGAAACTCAGCGTTGATTCCCCAATCCACTTATATAATTCCTCATTGTGCAAGAAGGTATCCTGCCTAACCTCATCTAGCACTTTGATCACGGGCAGCAGCTCATCTTGATATTTGCCCACAATCATCTTTTCATACATTATGTCCAACACATCTGCTGTAATGGCGACCGTGGGTAATCGAAAGATAGTCTGCATTTTGATGCTTCGCCCCAGGTCAATGCATGATCTCAAAATCATATGCTTGGAGCTTCAAAGCCCATCGCGCAAGCCGCCCTTCAGGTTCCCACAGATTCTGTAGCCAGCGCAAGGAGGCATGATCCGTTACCACTTTAATTTCACCCCATGAAGGTAGACCCAGAATTGCTTATATGCATATATTACTGCAAAACACTCCCTCTCAGTCACGGTGTAATTCTGTTCAGGCCTGGTTAAACTGCGGCTACAATATGCAATGGGGTGCTCCACACCATCATCGTTCTTTTGGGATAACACAGCCCCTACAGAAGAAAGCAAAGCATCCATCTGCACAATAAACTCTTTTTTGAAATTGGGGTATTGCAAAACAGGTGTGCTAGCCAACGCGGTTCATGATACATCAAAAGCGGTTTGATATTGATCCGTCCAGTTGAAGACAGCGTTTTTCTTAAGCAGCTCAAAGAGTGGAGCCCCAATACAGCTGAAGTTGGGAATGAACTGCCAGTAGTAACCAATCATCCCCCAAGAACACCTGGATATCCCGCTTATTGCTTGGCTGAGTCATCTTGAGGATGGCTTCCACTTTGGCTGGCTGAGGTCTAAGCCCCTTGGAGTCTACTACAAAGCCGAGATATTCCAATTGTTCCTTAAAAGTGGCACTTTTGGGGCTTAATCTTGATATTAGCATCAGCCAGGCGGCGGAACACTTGCTCCAGGTTTCCAAGATGCTCCGTGAACATTCACAAAAGCATGTTGATATTGTCAAGGTAGGCAAGAACTCAAGACAGCTTTAGGTCACCCAAAATAGTATCCATAGCCTGCTGGAACGTAGCGGGAGCATTGCACAAACCCTGTGGCATACATATAGGCTGGAACAATCCTTTTGAGGTGATTATAGCGCAATTTTCTTGTTCTGCCACTGGCAACTCGATCTGCTAGTACCCCAATATCAAGTCCATAGCAGAGAAATACTTGGCCCCACCTAACTGATCTAATGCGTCATTGATTCATGGAAGTGGATATGAATCTTCTTTGGTAATGCTGATAATCTTCTGATAATTGATTACTACTTGATTGGAGCCATCTTTCTTTTTTGACAATTGGTACTGGGGATGCCCAAGGACTTTTTGATGGCTCCAACATTCATTGTTCCACCAATGTATCTATTTCTGCAGACACAACTTCTTCCGTTGCCTTTGAGCAATGGATAGGCCATGACCTGATAGGGGGTGGTCTCCCGTGTCCACCTGATGCACAACCCTGCGAGCGCAACTTAAGTCATGATTGTCAGTTGCAAAAATGCTGTAATACTTTTCAAACAGATCCATCACCCTGTCCTTATGATCCTCCGATAGACCAGTGAGCGCCTCCCAAGGAACTGCAGTCATTACGCCAAAGGTGGTTTTTAAAGGCAAGCTGTAATCTTCCCATGAACCAAAGTCATGTATATGGTGGACCTCATTTATTGAGATCAAATGCAGATAAGCTACCACTTGGTGCTGCTGAACCTTCATCACTTCCTTCTGCAGATTTGCTACCAACACTTTTACATTCCTGCACGGGTAACAGTAACCCAGGAGCCACATGAGGTTTGAGTTGTGATTGTTGATAGGGCCCACAACCTCTCCTTACAGACTGCCCAATAAATCAATTTCAAGCTCTATCCCAATTTGACCTGATGCCCAGAAGGGATAGTAAAAGCATTTGCAGCTCGTAGTGGAATCCCTTTGTACTCATAAATCTGTGTTGGGAGCATTTGGTTCTTCCGCTTCATCTGCCAATATTTTTCAGGTTCACACCATTGCTATCGGTGAGATTAATTTGACTAGAGCGGATTGGGTCATCTGGCACTCCCCTGGAAGTAAAATTGATGGGAATCCATTGTCCCGGGATGTCTAGGGTCTCTTCCATCATGTCAATGATAGCCCCATAATGTCGCATAAATGCAGTTCCAATCAGCAGATCATAGTTGCTATTTGGTAATACTACCGCTGGTACCATAATAACAATGGTGGGTGCACAAAATATGCCCGCATTAAAATTTTTAAAATACCCCCCTTACGGTGAAACAGTTTTTAAAAAAATAGTCGAGGAAGATAAAATTTACTCAGAAGATGAGTTATATGAACTTCCATTGATGGAAGCATTTTTGAAAGGATATTTTGCAATTATGAGACACAAAATATCTTTCTTGCATAATGTAAGTTGATACCCAACAGTGCAGTCTGTGACAAATGTCAAGGTTGCCAGACCATGAGGTACGTTAAAAGGGCCTTCTCCAATGATGGTTATATATGGAATTGTAAAAAACCATGCACATCATCTAAAAATGTAAGATATGCGACTCAATTTAATTGTTGAAAGTTGGAGTTAAAAACCATATTTTATATTATGTACAAGTACATTAAAAATGTATCTCTTCTCAACATTGCATATGAGCTCCAAGTCAGTAGGAATACTATAACCTTTTATTGCAAGTTGACAAGAAAAGCCATTCTTGAGTATGCCAGATCATCCAGCGAGAAAATTGGTGGACGGGAGGCGGATGGTTCTTCTAAAAAGGTTGAAATTGATGAAAGTTTTAATGCGGGCATATTTTGTGCACCCACCATAACAACAGATCCAAACTGCAAAGGAAGCGCGCTATATGCTCCCTTAAAGACTGTGGTTTCTGTTCCGGCGGTCCCATACAACATCCGGTGTTCTATGTCAGGTTTTAAAGCCAGATTTGCCACTAACTTAGTGGAGACAATGTTAACAGGAGCTCCCATGTCAATTATAGCTTATATTGGGATTTGGTTACCACCACGTCACAGTAAGTGCACTCTGAGTAAGATGAAAGTCAGCTATCTACTACATGTACATTCAGCGGTTCACGTTTTCCAAGGAAACCTATAATACCCGCACTGACTTTAGGGTAGCCTGCTATAATAGCATCCACCGGAAAGGAGACCTTTACTTCTCTTAGAGACAACACATCTGCAAATGGTTTTAGCTGGTCTGACAGATTTTGGTCAAACATTTGGCAAGCGTAAGGCTTTGGCTGCTCCAGAAACCCTGGGCCAGCCATATTTTTGAATTGTGCTTGGGTCAGCACATTTACTCCCCCAACTGGCTGTTGGTAGAGGAATGTATCATCATACTGGGAGGCGTCTACTTCCTTCAATATAATAGATTCAGGGGGACATATGACTTCAAGATAGCGGAAGTAGAGAGTCCTATCTCTACTATGCTATGACTTTTCCCTGACAACCATGATTCTGTTGTATGCAAGGGATCTGTCAATTGGGGCACCATCGTCCCATGTGCCTGGTGCAACTGCAATTAAAACAACTTACTCGATAGGGCCTGTGTCTGTGCTTAATATAAGTTGGCCCACTTGAAAAGTTATTCCAATGATGATCGGCATAACCAGACCCACATTGGTAGACTGCCTGCTGTCAATCAGCATAGTTAAGGCTGAAGCGGTAGTTAGGCAGTTGTTGCTCAACAGTTATGGGACAGATGGTGAGCTGCGGGGAGTAGCCTGGCATGATCTGCATTGACTGGTTGCTTTCCTCCTCATGGTTAGGGTAGGCCCCAGCGACAGTGGGAATCCACTTAATATTGGGTGGAGGGAAGTTGGCAGATATATGGTTCAGAAACTGAACAATCTTAAGCAATGGTACATCTTCATCCAACAGTGAGGCCATAACGTTTATGTAACTCATGGTATGGCTTTACAGCAGAAGTTATCGCAATACATACATCTGATTTGGATAAAATTCCAGCCCCAATTAGCATGTGAGCTTCCACCATAAATCTCTCAGCAAACGTGATTTGGGTCTTATTCCATTGAAACTTGATGGTCAAAAATTCAGCCTTCCGCTGGGACACTTTTTCAGGTCCACTGAACAGCCACAGCACCGTCTCTTTGACTTTTTGGTATTTAATAGAACTGCTGGAAAGGTAACAGATGACTTGATCAGCACTTCCGACATCCAAGGTAGAAATCAACAGTTTTACTTTCCATTGATCTGAGACACCTTCAGTTGCATTTTTAAATTGCTTAAAGAACCCAGGAATATTCTTTCTTGATTGAATGGGGGTGGCTTGTTACAGCAAACCTCCTGGAGCAGCTCATCTTGTTTTTTCAGTACAGTGTCCAAAGTCAGTTTCAGTTCCATATAAGCAACTGACCCAGAGTGATGAGTAAACTCTTTCTCAATGCAATCTTGATGCTACATAGCTGGCAACCAAGATTTTATCATATACATTTGATCAATGGGTCCCCTGTAGTGAGCACCACTGTTATAATTTTGGCGGTTTTCCATAGATACGCCAACGGATTTTGCACAGGGTTTGACCCACTGAGCAATCAGGGCCAACGATATGACAATCGTTGCCCTTTAAACCAACAGAATAAACTTTTAACAATAAACATGGAGCACTTGCTCCCACAACTACTTTATTTAATATACTTAATACCGCGGATTCTTCTTATTCCGCTGGTTCTTAACTTACTTAACAACCTCCTTCCTTGATCTTCTCGTCTTGCCTATATGGTAACAACTTTGGTTGCTATGACTCATATGGCTTAGTAATTTAATTCGCCATATCTTATTGGCTCCATCAATTCTTCATTTGTTAATTTTGCAATTGCCAAATTTGAGGCAATTTCTCAATAACCCAATATTGCCTTATCTCAAGTCACTTGAATAATTGTAACTAATCTCATTTCAGCAGATTAATCTCAACCCGCCCTAACTGTCCCAAGCTTATCATCCAGTCATATCAGAATCGTGACAGTACTCTATGTCCATGCGTAATTTATGGGAATCTCAACAATCTCACTGTACCAGATTTACATCCCATTACATTGGATTCTCAGATTGCTCGCTATGTGGAGAAGGCCAAAGTCTTCATCAAACTGGATTTCTCAAATGTGTTCAATCAGATTTGTATCAAGAAGGACCAGGAATGGCTCACTGCGTTCTGAACCAGAAATGGAATTTTTCAGTTTTGGGTTATGCCTCTTGGGCTTAAAAATGTACCTTTTATCATGTAATGTCATATAGATGCAGCCTTGGAACCAGCTGGGTGTGTGCGCGGTGGCCTATATGGATGATATCTTGGTGGTTTCCCCTGATCTAGAGTCCCATTCAGTACACCTTTGGCAAGTGATGGAGTGTTTGAGGGCAGCTGACCTTATGCTAAAAATCAGTAAATGTGAATTCTTCAAGTCCCAGGTCACCTTCCTGGGCAAAGTCATGTCTGACCAAGGCTACATGATAGCTCCAGACAAGTGGAAAGCAATTTTTAAGTGGCCAATCAACTCTGATCAAGGAATTGAGGAGCTTTTTGGGGACGTTTATGCTCTTCAAGGAATTCATGCCAAATTTTTCTAAGGTGGCGGCGTCCTAATATAAGGCAAGTGGGGCTAAAGTGCTCCAATGGTCTTCAGTTTTGCAGGATGCCTTTCAATGCGGTAAAGTGCACCCTGCTGTCTACATCCATCCTTCGCCAAGTCAATCATGATAAGGATTTTATAGTGCTTCTGATGCTTCCAACTTTGCCATTGTGGCAGCCTTATTAAAAGTATGTGAAGATGGAATAGAGCATTTGCTGGGGTATTTTTCTTAGAAGATGTCCAAGCCTGAGTTAAACTACGCCGTTTATGATAAGGAGTTATTGGAAGTGGTGGAGGCTCTTACTTATTAGCGTCAGCACTTACATGGCTCATCCCAACCATTACATGTTTGTACAGATCACTGTGACGTGTTGTACTACCATATACCTCATGTTCTGACCCCATGGCAAACTCGCTGGAATGAGACCCTGGCCCAATTTGTGTTCTCATATGAGTTTACAAAAAGGCAGAACAATGGCTTGATGGATGTTTTAGTCAAAACACTGCGTTAGTTCCAGACTCAAAGAAGGTAGTGGTACACAACACTCATTTAGGATTCTGTCAGGTAAAATTGTGTCTCAACATTCTCCCCCATGACCCACAGGTCAGCACTTGCTCCTCTGAAAAATGCAGAGTAATATGTTATGTTCAAAAAGGTAGCCCTTACACTGCCTCTGTCGACAGAGCATACTATGGTCCATGACAAGAACAAGTTTATCAAGAAGAAATTACCAGGAATTACAATGTGAAGGATAAGATGATTTGGTTTCAGGGACGCCTCTGGGTTTTCGCTGGACTCTTTCATCTGGAAATCATCCAGGACCATCATGATGGGATCACCGTTGGTTACCCTGAAAAGGCAAAGACTATTTAGCTTATCTGCTGCACTTACAATTGGAAGTGATTAGCTAAGCAGGTTGCCAGGTATTGTAAAGAGTGCCTGGTCTGCAACCAAATGAAGCCAAATCACCAGCCCTCGCAAGATTGTTGGTGCCAGTTCAAAAAGCTGAAGGATCTTGGACTATCTTTATCAGTGAATTTTATTGTGGAGTTACCTGCTTCTAAATTTTATGATGACATCATGGTAGTGGTGGACTGTTTTACAAAGTTTGCCCACTTTATCCCCTGTAGAACCACAGTAACACGGCTGAGATGGCTAGTTTCTTTGTATATCATGTGTTTGCCCTTCATAGGGTGCCTCAGGAGATTATTAGTGGTTGAGGGCCTCAGTTTACTTCTGTCTTTTGGGAAGAATGTGTAAGACTCTTTAAATTCGCCCCTGAAGTTCAACTGGCTATCACCCTCAATCAGATGGGAAGACTGAACAAGTGAACCAGTTCTGGGAACAGTTCTTGCAGTGTTACACAGCCGCGGACCATTCAGATTGGATATCCCACCTTCCCATGGCCCAATTTAGCTATAACAACACTCAACATGCGCCTTTGTTGTTCTCCATTTTTTGTCAACCATGGGTTTAATCAAGCCTTTAACATGGAGCCCAGTTGCGGATCCAAAGTCAAAGCAGTGGTGGACTTGGTAAGAATATCAAGGAAGTACACCAGGGGTTTATCACTAATTTGGAGGCAACAATTCAAGAGTATAATGAGAACACTGACGGAGTGATACATATAGATCCTGCATACAAGAAAGGGGATCTCTTGATGCTTGATGCTTGAAACATCCCTATCAATTAGCCATGCAAAAAGCTGGAACCAAAGAGGATTGGCCCTAATAGCATTGTCAAAAAGGTGGGCCACGCCTCATACCAGTTAAATCTACCCCATGTTCTGGATCTTTGCCATCTTTCATGAAAGCAAGTTGACGTTGTTTGAGGGCCCCCACCAGAGACTCTGGAGGCTTGCCTCATTGATGGGGCATCATAGTGGGAAGTGGAGGATATTATAGCTTCCCACAGAGTAAAAAGAAGGCTTGGGTTCCTAGTGTCCTGGAAGGGATTTGAAGCAGCGGAAAACAATTGGGTACCAGCATGTAACTGTGCCCATGTCCAAGATCTGATCAATGTTTTTATGAGCATTTTCCTGAGGCTGCAGGACCCAGGTAGCAATAAACCATTGCTGCCATGAAGCTGGACCAGGACCACAAGAACTTTTCTCTGGAAAAAGCTCCTGGAGGAGGGGTGGAGCCCAAAAGGAAAAGAGGGCGATGTCATAGATACATGACATAATT
Source organism: Massospora cicadina (assembly GCA_022478985.1). NCBI lineage: Eukaryota > Fungi > Entomophthoromycota > Entomophthoromycetes > Entomophthorales > Entomophthoraceae > Massospora > Massospora cicadina. The sequence continues at coordinate 6,442 of JAKSZP010013305.1, read as the reverse complement.
GAGGGGATGGATTGCAAGGACAAGGCTGGTCATCAGGAGGCCAAAAAGGTCAAGTTACAAGGCCTTTATGACTTAACATACCCTGGACAACGCTGGGTACAGGCAAGGTATGCCCAGATTGGTCCTGGGGTTATGTGATGCTCAGCCTGGCATTACAGCCAGGGCATTAAAATGCACCAGCTATGCCCTCAATTCAGATGGTTTATTACACTTAATGGAGGAACATGGATTTGAAACCTATTCCATTTTTATAATTGCTAAGTTGGGAAGAGTCAATCTTCAATCTAGAGCTTGAGTTTGGACAATCTCAAGTTACAGGACCCTGGCCAATGGTAGCATGCACCTATTGGTTTACCTAGTCTTAGCACCACTTCTGCCAATTGACAGCTCACCACATGTTTAAGTATGTTTCTTCAAGAATAAATGCCCTTGTTGGTCATCTGGTACAATAAAACACATTCATTTTATTTTTGTATATGTGCATTTATTAATTCCTGTTTGCTGACAAACCAGAGTTCCAAATTAGTTAAATGCGTGCAGTTCTTGCTTAGGCTCTTCTGTGAACCGCCCTTTTGGGTGGTGCTTTGTGTACCTTTTACTCAGCGATGGGTTCCATAGCAGTGGTGTGGGCCCTTGCCCACTAGCTCTACTGGAACTGGAGCTTTACAGTTATGTTCTTGACACATGTGGACTGTCCATGGGTGCAGCCTGCCATCCACCAAAGGTATTATCATCATGCATGCATGATTACAGTGGAATATATATTATCATTAGAGAATTTGAAGTTAATCTGAATGGGATGGTCTGATCTAAGTCAGTATTAGAAATCGTGTAGATTGACAATCCAGTGGAACAGAATCATGAGATATTTTTGAAGGTAGTTCACTTAGCTTTAGTGCCCCATTTAGTGAGCATATAGGCAGCAGTCTCCAACAGGTATTACTGTCACTCCACTTTCTCCCTTTCCATTATTTTTAGTTAAATAAATTTTAGTAAAAATTTCCAAATTTATTGGTGAGTTATAGAGGTTGTCGAATACTCAGTGATAATTTCCCATTTTGGAAATCCCTGGCTAGTCCTCATGACTGCCCTTTGTGTTTTCCATCCACCCATATGGATAGCTGTACCAAAGGTATTCTGGCTGGGGTTTAGGGTGGTCACTCACCTGGAGTTCCAGGCCAGCCTTATTATTATCAGCATGCTCTATAGCATTTCTCAAGGTAAATGAGTAATGGGGATCTGGGGAGTTCTTACTGTCCTATATTACACCAAGACCAACGGAATGGTGTGATGTGCCAATTGTACATTAGTACAGAAACTTCACAAGTTTGCCAGCAATTCTCCATCACAAGGGGGTCATATATATGAACTCAACTGTTTTTGCATATAATATTAGTAAACAATGGTAAAGCTCACCCGCCCAGCTCTTATATGGTCACAACCTGCACTATTGCCCTTATTTTAACACATCATTACCAACAAGGATAAAATTTGGCTATCCGGATATTTGACTGGCAGGTAGAATCCCTCATTAAGATTCAGACCAAGGTCTACGGGGCAGCCCTAATCCAAAGAATCAATCGGAAGGGGAAGGATGACTTGTATTGATTCAATGTGGCAAGCTTTGCAGTTGATGAGCCGCTTACTGGGATACTTATAGAATTGGCAGGACGCATAAGTTGGCTACGCTATGGAAAGGGCTGTACATTATACTTGCCCAAGTCGCTGCTAAAGCATACACTATTCAGAGCCTGATTGATGGATAAGTAGTCAATTGTGTTCATGCCAATTTTCTCCGACCTTATTATGTTTCTGACAACCCTCCCATCAAAGATTGAGTGGTAAATCAAGTCAAGGGGGTAAGTATTGGATAATCGATTGACCTGGTTCTTGTTTTCAAATTGGAAAAGTAACGCGATCCTAACTCTGTTATTGGATTTCCCTCTAAAATGGATTGTATTGAAGTTGACTTCATGGCTTCCCACTCAAACCTTTTCCTGACCTATCAATTCCTTTCACATTTGCATTTTACAATTGACATTAATCCTCATCATGAGAGCACAATTGCACCTTGAATCAAGCGATTCGACCATAAATATTATTTGCTTACTCTAAATAAAGGATCCCCTTGTTTACCAAATTTTATCCGTTATTCGTGTAGATCTTTAGCATAGCCTTACCTATACTAAAGGTTTGAGAACTTTACTGCGTGGTCATGCTATACGGTAAGGATATAGTTGGGCTGGCCAACCATAACCTGTGCAGTATCGAGTAAAGGATTATCTCGCTACGACCTTAAAGCATCTAATCATAAGTGAGCCCAGCGAATCATTTATTTTTTAGCTCTGCAGTCTCTATATTCAGCAATAATTGGGATATACTGGATGCACTATCTAAGTAAAGAATTATAATCCACTAAATTGGCCAGTTAGAGGGTCAAAATTGAGGGTCCCAATCCTGGCTTGTCCCCACACATTAAATAGTATAGAAAATCAGGTGTCGCACACAAACAGTTCTTTTGACAAGTCTTGAGTAATGAATAAATACATAAACATAGTTAAGTTTAAAAAGTTAAATAATTAAAACTGCTAAACCAACCATTTCACACACAAACTAAAAGAAAATTTAAAGAAGGCTAATTTATTAGCCGAACAGTCTTATCGTCCAAATTAGTTAGAACCGTCAAAGCAAACCAGCGGTAAAGATGAACCAACAAAATAAATTTGTTCCTAAATGTAAATATTTATTCATATCACAATTAAGTTCGGAAGTAAGCTAATCGAAGCTAAAAGCCTTTATCTTTAGCTCCAACAATACATGTAACTTAATATAATCTTTAAGTATGATAAGCTATTCATTCATAGGGAGTCATAATTTCTCTAGTTAAATTTAAAAAAATTAAGCAGCATTCAAATGAGTTAAGTTCAGCAAGAGTTAAAGGCAATCAGAATTTGGTAAAAGTACTAAACAAAACAAAATAGCCTTAAGAGCAAAGCAACATTGAATAAAAAATAGGATCGTTAAATAAGGTTGTTTTATCGCGATATAAAAACTAAGCCTGCTTAAATAAAATGGTAGCCTCCCTAAAAAGCTATGCTCAACAAGTGAAGGTCACTTAGCTTTCATACCAGACCGTTCATTCAGTAATAAATTCTTCGCAAGCTAAAGTTTTATAACGATTCAGCTGAAGCATAATTCTCATGTGTTTTTATACACAAGCAGATACAGTATATATCGGGGAGTTGACAATAAGTTTCATAGATAACAACCCCAACGTCAAGTTTCAAGCAAAAAATATAAAGTGCAGGGACTATTTGATACTAAAAAGGACCAAAACCATTTTATATAAAAACTCATTACAACTTCAAGACATAAAAGCTTACCACTTATAAACCAATTGAATACCTAGTCAAATATTAATAAAATTAACTTAATAAAGTCGTAATATTTTCAAAGACCTACTATTATAGCACAAAACCAAAACTCAAATTAAAAGCCTTCACTGGGTTTCAGCTTGAAAATCTAGCTTAAGGTCAGTATATGTAACATTAATAAAACTCAAAGTGAAAACTAGTTAAGAACGAGAGTTTTTAAGAGGTTCTATCGAATTCTAAAAATTACTAGGCAAATATTTAGGCTAGAGACAAAAGCTGAATAAGCCAAACGAGTTTACGTTGTCATTTCAGACTGAGTAAAGTGATCATTATCAGGTGCAAAGATGATTCTAAAAGAAAAAGACCAAGCTCCAACCCTTGTCTGATGCCGCCTTGGGTGGCTCCACGTCATGGGCAATGTCAGCATAAGCGGCAGTTCCATCGGGGAGCTCTGAAGGGGGTTGTGCCATTTCTATAAGCTCTTCGAGGGTAAACTTTTCAGCCGCCTCCTGAGTCACAAGCAAATTGGTGCGATTGATTTTGGCATTGGCTTTGAGCTCATTAAAGTAAGTATATCCATCCTATAATCAATAGTAAGGGAAAGGTATACTCCAGGTTTTATGCTTCGAATTTCGAGCAGAAACTTTAGAAGGCGTTCGCTTGTGGAGTTGACAACTATAATATCTAAGCCATCATAAGGATGCTTATTAGGATCCCCTCGAGCACCAAGGTAAGCTTTGTGGACCTCGTTAGCATCGTAAATCTCAACGTCTTCGGATTGGGTTAAGCTGATCAAAATGGGGATCCCCTTTTTAGCACAACTGGCAAGTTCAGTTTTACTCAGGCTACAAACTTCAATAGGGCATATTTGATAGATGTAACGATTAGATTGTTCGCCATGAGGAAGATTTAAAGAGATGAACGCAACGCCCGGATTTTCATATGTCTGCTCTAGCTGCGTTCTTTCAGGAAACTTATCTTCAGTCTGGCCCAATGTAAACAGTAAACAGATAAAAATACCACCCAACATCTTTTTTAATTTATGATAAGCTCGCTTTGCTTATAGCTCAAATGCCTCACCATCCTGGAGTTTAAATTGAGTAGCTATTCCAAATCTTTACCCATCCAATGGATGAGAATAGGAATAAGCTGTCTAGCCAATAACGTTGCTGGCTCCTCTAATAGCTTGAAAGATGAGTTGAATTATCTACTAGTCTATAATAATAAAAGCAAGTGTGTATGTGTGTGCGCGATGCCCAGCCAAAACTATGGCATGTAGAGCTTTGAAAATTTGGATATAGGTGGACGGGAGGGGATCCGTGTGCACCTCGAAGCCAAATCTTAGTTTTCATAGTAAAATAAAAAGTTTTATATGTAATAAGTGAAAATTTTATATGTTTTTAATGGAAATCGGTATATTGTTATGGCTGTGAAGTTAGAAATTTGGTTGATTCGATAGTTTAAATGGTTTTGGCGAGCGGTTGGTGGGTTTGGATTGATTAAAAGCTTAACGGTTTTAATAAAGTAGTTAGTGATTAGTTGATTCGATAAGTTAGTTGGTTTTGGCTAGGTGGTTGGTGGATTTAGGTTGATTCGATAGGCCCAATGGTTTCAGGTAAGTGGTTGATGTTTTGTTTATCCGATAAGTTTAATTGATTTGGTTGAGTGGTTGATAATTAACCGACTTTAAAAAGTGAAGGTTATCAATTCGACCTGTATGTTTTTTCTTTTTTTTATGTTTGTTCGCGCATAACTCTGGAAATACTGGACCCATTTGGATGATCATCATCTTCAAAAATAGAGGATGCTCCAACTTAGGTCACATTTTACTTTTGTAAGCATTGGCAAGTATCTGCCCATTAATTTAGTAAGTAAAAAAATGGGCTCGGAAGCGATGGATACTTGTGAGTCTAATACAACTCCGGATAAACTTAATTCCAGCATCGGTGAAGCTATCGCTTCAAATCTTTTTATTTATTTACTAGCCGATTTACCCGTGCTTCGCTACGGTGTCTATAAAAGTAAAGATTTTCAATTTATTAATTTAGATTTTATATTATAGATAAATAAAACCACTCAGCCAAATCTAATTGCTCAATCGAATCAACCAAAATCCACCAACCACTCAGGTAAACCTAACTGAACTTATCAAAACAACCAATAACTAATCACCCCTCAAAACTAAACTATGTCCTATCAAAATCGACCAAAAGCCATTGACCACTCGGCCAAACAAAATAAACCTATCGAATCAATCAAATAATACCAAACTGCTACCCAAAACATTTCTATATATTTAAAATCATCGTGTACGTGACATATATTCCAAACTACTAAATCAACTTCTACTTAACTTGCCAAAAGTATTTTATTAAATAGGTGAACCAAATTAGGCAGGTTTTTAAAATATATAAACCTAACATCCAGATACCCGTGCTTTGCTACGGTATTTAGTTTATCAATGATATGCTCACATTGTAGCCTATAGGTTGTGTCAGCACTACTCTCAAGCCACTCGGACTAACCGCTCGGCTGTTGCCCTCGTGGCTGGTGAGCTGATTATCCTAACTACCTAATTTATTTAAACTCTAATGCTGATTTTAATTGAGTTTCAGGTGAGCAACTTTGTGAATTATTCAATGATATTTGTCAATCTTCACCCACTCGCCCAAATAGATTGAACCCATCAGGCTCGATAATTTCAGATTTGATAAGATTCGCCAATTCTCACCCACTCACCCAAATAGATTGACCCTATCAGAATTGAAGGTTTCAGATGTCAGTAAGTCAGTCAGTCAGTCAGTGAGTGAATGTGTTTTAAGTAGATACTAATACCTCCTCTAGCTTAATCGGCTCTTTTCTCTCTCTCTCAAACATCACTTTTTAAATCAAAAAGTGAACTGAACAAGAATTGAGAGAGCAATTAACTGCCAGTGCGCACTGCAATTATAGAGCAGTGATCCATGGCCAACCACCCAAGCGTTCTGAAGTCAATCCACCCATCTGTGTATAGCATATAGAAACGAACAACTTGCCTGCACCAATAACAAATAACAATAATAATACAA